>JADDOH010007196.1:0-20141 GCA_016648135.1 Agrypnia vestita
TTTATTTAAGATAATTACATATTCATGTATGTATTCGTATAGTGATTGGTTTAATGTAAATATACAAAAAAAAGCATAAAACAAAAAACAAAAATCAAATATAAATAAAAATAGCGTTTAATCGTACAGTTAAACCATTAAAATCATTATGTAAAAAATGTATTTTTTAAAGTAAATCGTAAATTTTTTATGGAGTACACTTGTCAATTACTTCCAGGTATATCTAAGATAAAGGATAATATAAACTGTTCGATACCTGTGTGGTGTGTGTAAGAAATATTTTTAACATAATTTTAAATATTGTATTTTCACGAACGTGTATTGTCAAATATTTACTGTCAAACATCACGGAGAAGATGTACATTTTTACAGGAACCACTAACATTTTATAAAATAATTTAAACTCAATTTGTTTAACTTTTAAGTAAACAAATATTCACGAAGTAGTAATTTATGAGGTTACCTTAAAATAACAGGTTTTATAAAAATTATTCTGTTAATGTGCGGAAAAGAGTTGTGTGAAAGTGTTTTTTTATTAATGGGTACGAATATTAAATAGCTGTACAATCTGCTTATGTTGCATAATATTAAATAAAAATTATTTAATATATAATATCTTGCAAAATCTCTAAACCTGGAAGAAGGTGCATTTTACCAGCTATCGTATTAACTTAAAACTGATTAGATTACACTATTTGTTAATTTTTATACGTTAATGTAAGCTATTTTACGCCATGATAGTGGAAAGCATTGGCGACCACTTGAGCGAAAACCTCTCTGTCCTGCGCTGTCTGGAATAAATCCAAAATCTGTTTCATTCCGGTCCACTCTCTGATGTTGCGCAGCCAGGACATTTGCTTTCTACCAACTCCCCGTCTTCCTTCTATCTTGCCCTCGAGTATTAGTCGGAGGAGGCGATGTAAAAAGAAGAAAGAAAAAGAAGAAGAAGAAGATGTTTATCCCCGCGTAGCACGTGACCCAAATATGAAACCTTCTTCACTAACATTCGACAGCAGCTTTCTACTGGCTTCAGCTCTCTGTAGCACCTCCGTGGTGCTGACCATATAGATCCACGATATACAAACTATTTTCCGATGAATCCACATGCTTCGAATGCTTCTAACCGATTATCTTTCAGAGTTCATGTTTAACAGTCATACATTAGGCCCTTACCTATGATTTGGCTAGTTTGAAGTTCGATATCTTGCATTCGACTTGAAATTCCAAATTCAAATGAAGATCTTATCAAAATTAGTTATTCATTTGTTTTCGCGCCGCTTGTTTTTTCTCTGATATTGCTGTGTCTGCGACCATGGAAAAAATGAAAACTCACGTTTTTTCCTTATATGAGTTCCGTCGTGGTACTGATGCTGCATAGACGAAATGAAATATTAACGATGTGTATGGACCAGGTACTTCAAATAAAAACGCACTGTGGGCTTTTGATTTGATCTGTATTGTTGAGGTCATAGTTTTCGTTCTGGAAACTTCGACCTCAACAACAAGCCCCGTCGATGACTGGAGACTACAGTTGATATTGACAAATTGAAAGCTATAGTGGAAGTGGATTCATCTTAAACCATGTCAGAAATAGCTACAGCGTCAGTGAAAAAATGACAATGATTCATTTTCGTCAAGTTGGAAAAATAAAGAAGCTCGAAAAGTAGGAACCGAATGAACTTATTGAATGAAAACAGCGACTCGCATTGAGGCCTGCCTTATTTATTGAGTCGGCACATAAATGAGGGAATTCTGAATCAGAATAGTGATAAAAAGTGGATCATGTTTGATAATCAGAAATATTCGTCGCAATAGTTGTGCCCAGAAGAGGCAGCCAAATAATGTCCCAAACGCAAATTGAGTCAAAAGAAACTGCTTGTGACTGCATGGTGGACCCGTGCCGGCATAATTCATTAAATCTTCTCGAAATCTAGCACATCAATTACTAACGATGATGGACAAGCTCGCTATCACACAACCGAGACTTGTCAATTGCTCCAGTCCACTAATTCTCCGCGAGAACGATCGTCCACACACTTCACAACGGACCGTCTTAAAATCACAGAACCTTCGACTTGAAACTCTGTCACCCACCTGACTCGCCAGACTTTGCACCTACCGGTTTCAATTTTTTTCGGAATTTGGATAACCTTATATCCAAGGGAAACATTTCAACTACGATGAGGCGGTGAAAAACGCTTTTAAAGAATTCATCCATTCCCGTCCCAGGATTTCTTGACTTCCATTAAAATGCCAAAAGTACATCGGTAACAATGGCCAATACTTAGATTAATTTAAATATAATTATAGTAAATTAAAATTCTATAAAAAACGACAATTTCATAGGTCCAAGACCTGATAAGAGAATTGACCATAAGTAACAGTTTATCTTCTCTGTACATCCAAATAAAATAAACGATTAAATCATTACATCTCTCAAAAAAAAAATTACGTCAAACGGGATTCGAACAAAAAAAAAATTTACGTCAAACGGGATTCGATCACTGCTGAATCAGATTAGACTTGAAGGGATATTTTTGATTTATCAATTTCTCGTGGCGCCATATTTGTGATCGCTGTATCAGGCGGCGTGCCAGGAGCGCAGAACGGAGCGGCGACGGCGCGCCCGTCAACATCCCCCTGACGTCCGCCGACAAAGCCGGCTCCGGGTCGCGTTATCAATTATTTCAATTGATGTAAAATATGAATAAATTGTCGGTACAAATCCCCCAGCGGGCTAGGCGTCGTATAAAGAACGTCACGGACTGTTGCGACGGCACTCAATCACAAGCGTTTTGTTCTCCATCCGAAGCCTGTTTGGTTTTCACGTGGGCTCTTTTTTTTTTTTTTTTTAATTTCTAAACTCTTTTGTTTTAGCATTGGGGTGTTTTATTTTTCAGTTGAAAGGCGAATAATCAATCCTTGGGTTAGACCATAGACCACCTAAATATATATAGACATGTATAGACGTAAATTTCTTGGTACACTGTTTGGTTTCATGGCTTGTTTAAATACTTTTGACTTGTTTAAAATAATGGATTATTCATTAAATTTAACTGGTTAACAATAATAATCTATGTAAGTGGTGTTTAACTAAGTTATTTTTATTTATTTAATTATAATGTCTCACCACCAAGTGTTTGCTTCCGTCGAAAAATTATAGTCTATTTAATATTGATGAACTTTTTGATTACTAACACTTCAGAATTATCTAACCTAAGGCATCTATTATTTTTATGTAAAATTTCAATGCCGTTTTCTATATATAAAAGTGTGGCCTGTCTCTAACAGATGATTCGCGAATTCTGATAAATTGATTATCTGATTCATTTCATATTTCTTACTTATTTAATCTAATGTCTTACACTAATGATTACATTAACAATAGATATATACATATATGACAATGCCAATGAAGAATTAAATTCTCATTTAAAAGTGGGTAAGCGTGTAATATAAATGTGTATTAATTATATTATATTGAATACTGTCGCTCTTTAGTTTGTACATTTACCAAATAAAAAAATAAAAAAATAATAATAACTTCGTGGCGTTTTGTATTCCTGCTATTCTCCCTCTTGTGATCCGGGATTCAAGATTCAGCTGGACCATTCCCTTTCAGTTCTCTAAAATGGCATTGTAGGTATGATGTGAAGAAAGCTTTCAAGGTATGAGATTGTACGGATTTTTCTTCGTCGACTTATTAGTCGAATATTACACAAACCAGGCGCCTCAGAATTTCTAATCCATTGCTGATACGGAAAATATTGATTAAGCATTGGAGTGCGTCCATTATTCAAGTTGTTTCTCTCAGCGAGGTGCTCCGACCGTCGGCCTCATCAAAGAGAGGTCAGCAGAGATTAAAATATGAACAGAGCTTTAGGCTCGAACTACAAGTCGTATTTCTTAATGGTAAAGATTTGAGATTTTAAAGGAGATTGAGGGTCATATTAGTAACTAAATAGAATCTAAATAAACAAAAATAACTTAGTTAAACACCACTTATATTTATTGTCAAATCCGTTAAGATTCTCCCTGAAGAAGCTTCTTCAGAGAGAATCTTAACTGCCTAAACATTAAAAAATTATGTACTTATATACTAGTGTGAAAGGACGGAGTGCCAATAGTGGGGATATGGGGTGGGAGTTCGCAGGGAATATTACTATTAAGAGGGATCATATTTAAAAGTGGACTAAAAGATATATTTACTTGATTATTAATGATTTTATGATTCATATTAATGGCTTTTCTTATCTCTAATGCCTCTAAATTATCTAGTCTATTACCTATTCCGTTTTTATGAATAATACTAACTCCTGACCTATTATTGAACGTGTATCTTCTTCAATTAAACGGTTTACAAATTCTGAGAACCCACTACTTTTTAAACAACGCAAGTACTCTTTTACTCTAATTTTTACGTTACGCGATGTCTTCCTTATATAAAACGCGGGGCAATCGTTGCATTTCGATGAATATACACCAGAATGGCTAAATTTATCATCCTTATCTTACAATTGAATAAAAAATTACCTATATTATTATTCATATAAAACGCGGGTCTGATGTCTGGTGGGAGATTTTTGACGCTAGAAGTGGAAAAAGTAAAGTTAATAAATAAAATACAACGTCATTGAAAATCTTGGTGCTTAACTACATCACTACTGTGGAACAAAAATTTATTACGGGCTAGTTGTTGCATTTTTCTATTTAAAATATTATAAAATAAGCTAGCTTCATAATCGTTATTAACTGCTATCTGTTTGATTTTAGAAAATTCTAATAGAAAGTTATCACGTGTTAAGTGGACGGATACAACACGATCCTTTCCGACGTCCTTTCACACTAGTATATAAGCACATAATTTTTTAATGTTTAGGCAGTTAAGATTCTCCCTGAAGAAACTACGGTCGTAGCGAATTGGATTTGACAATAAATATAAGTGGTGTTTAACTAAGTTATTTTTATTTATTTAATTATAATGTCTCACCACGAAGTGTTTGCTTCCTTCGAAAATTTAAATAGAATCTGTTTCCAGATACTGTAACCACAGTCTCTGAACAAGCCGATAGCAGGCCATGATCTCTGAATAAGACGATGGCAGGCCTGAAGAGGAAGATTTGTGTCTGTTAGTAATATACCGCGACCCAATTATTTAGTAAATATTTTGAGTTTTCATACCTTTCCAGTGTTGCAGGGTGTTATGGAGTGTTCGAGAGATTTCGATCGCGTGTAGTTTCTTTGGATTCTATCGTCTCGTTACAATACATAAATAAATCTCGTCTTGTCAATTTTGTGCTGGGTGTGTTTGGTCATCTATTTCAAATTTATTTATAATGTTATTTATGTTAGTATGTAACCACTAAAAATAAATTTTTGTCTACCGGTTTCAAGACGTAACCAGTCTCTTCGTCAGGACAACCACTACACTACTATGTAAATATCACTACACACCACAACCAGAGTATTATTTACGTTACTAAAGGCCAACACGCCCTTAAGTTAGAGTAAAACGCATGTGAAGAGTATTTTGTGAAGGTGTTGGTACCTGTGTAAATAGTACTACGATTGTGGTGTGTAGTGATACTTGTCCTGAAGAAGAGACGGGTTACGTCTCGAAACCGGTAGACAAAAAAGTAATTTTTAGTGGTTATGTACAAATATAAACAAAATTTTAGTAAAAGGTCTGCTCCCAAAGTAATGCTTTAAATATTAAAAATATTAAAAATAATATTTAATTTTGCGTTCCTAAAGTATGGAAAAGACGGTATGTGCAGCAAACTTTTTGATAGCGGGTATATGTAATCGTGTCCCTAAATTACGTTCAGTCCCGAGGATGCTCTGTAATTCGACCCTCATTTGTTTGATGTAGATAGTGAACATTTGCAGGAATATTTTTGGATGGCCGCCCCGCCGTCCGCGGATGATGGCACGGCGGAATGTCTTAGACCATTGAAATGACAATCACGATTGATGATGGTTCCTCCAGGATTCTCACGGACATACATTTTGTGAGATCACAATTTCTTTGAAACTGTGATACAGCAGAGTGAATGTTCAGACTGGAACCCATCGTCGTTTGTGAACTCTTTTGTGTCGAAGAGTTTTGTGAACTCGACAAATTCGCTGATTTATCAGAAGTTTTTACGTTGCAGCAAGATAGAGGAATGATTTTATGAATGGAATGCATTAGCAATCAAGAAAATTCAATTCATTAAAAAATCTTACACTCACGTTATGTACACTTTAAATACAAGTTTCAATCACGCAAAGTCAAAATTCTAAATAAGTTATACTTCAGTAGAATATCTAAGAAATAAATCCTACTATTTTCTTACGTTTCATTTTATAATTATACACATATTTTTTAAACATTTTCACTATATTCCTTATAAGATTTTAGTTACACTGTCTTTCTGAATTTATACATGTTTAATCCACACTCAGCTAGTAAGACAATTCTTTATCAGTAATTCCATAAAGACTGGTACATACATGTTTATCCCTTTATATGTATATTTAACTAATAGAATATTATAATACAATAATCTGAATAATTTGATAATATCTTTGGTAGGCGTATTCGATTTACATTGTAGATATTCTACTCAAGTACAACTTATTTTAAACTTTAATTTTCTAGGCTGATGCAGTAAGCTATGAATTGTAACAATGCTAAAAAGAATTGAGCACTTCTGTCACATGTCACAACAACACAACGTCGATATCAGCATTAGCCAGATATAAATAGGACTGCGTGCGAGAGTAACGTTGTTGTTGTTTTCAGCACGCTTGACAGCTATAATAGAAGCGAAGGCAGCCGCGAGCTGCGGGCCAGTATGGCCAGCCGAGCGATAATTCAACAGAGAATAATCTGGAAAGTTCTTACGTAGCGAAATAAACCGGAGCGAATAATACGTGCAGAAATTGGATGGATTATTCTAGTGAATAGTGAATTAAGTGTTAAAGCGATTAAAAAGATGTCTTTTTACAAGTGATAAATTTACGAAATAGTTTCATTTGAATAATGGGGTTAAGTCAAATAGTGTTAAGTGACTTTGTACATTTGATTAATAAATTAATCAGAAATTAATAAATCCGTTATAAAATTACAGCGTTTTCATTCATTCCTTCCGCAGCCACGACACATGACAATATAGTCAGTTCAAAAAAGAATTACTCTCCAAAAGGTTACAGCAGTGTTTTTATTTTCCCCTTAGTTTGTTAGTATGTTTTTATTTCTTTATATTATATGTTTGCGTCTCACTCTTCTGTATATATTTTTAGATATATTATAATCTATTTATTATATTCATTTTTCATTCTTATACAAAATTTCTTTAGTATTTCATCTATTTTTCTGTTATATTTCTTGAATTCCTGATGCTACGAAGAACGTACAGCTTTATTTTGTATTTATTTATTACGAGTCACGTAGCTGTTTAAAAACTATCGATACAAACAATAAATGTTCTCGTGGCGACTTCTAGGATTTTCTGACATTAAATTGTCAGCCCCGTGTCGTACATAAATCTAACGGATGAAGAACGTCGCTTTCTTGCCTAGCCGAACACGGCCACTTCGTCGCGTTGTGTATGCCGCGTGGTGTCCGAAATGGTCCACCGTTAACGCAGCCCCTACGTGCGCGGCCGCAGAGATTACCCCAAAAAATATGCAAATCAGGCGAAATTTACATGTCCGCGCGCATCGGATTCCTCTGCGCAGTAGAAATTCGGAGATGCATTGCCCCCTGGCGGAGTTCGGGAGAAAAATGACGGCGGATCAAAAAAGGCACGTTCAGTGCGCGTATTGATATGTCGGGAACGTGCGCGCGGACGTGTCTGTTGGGCCTCGGACGGGGACGCGTGACTACTCTGCTTTATGACCGCGGTGGTCTATGTCTAAGTCTAATGTCTACACGGGTGACATGACTGAAATATAGATGTTTAATTGAACAACTCTGTCACACGAATGCTTCCAATTTTTCGGCACCTCGAATCCTTGTATCTTGCACCCAAAGCCTACAGAATAGGAGCCAGCGACCGCCAGACTTTTGCGTTACTGTATCAAACTTGAAATATTTTCTGTAGATGTACGCTATAATAGGTAAGAAGGTTTGAACGTTATGACATTTGAGCTCGGGGGATTTTGGCAGATAAATAATACAGGTACAAATAAATTTTTTAAGTAAAGCATCCTTCAACTTGATAAAATTTTTGACAATAATAACGAACTGACCCAAATAGTATCAAATAGCAGAAACAAAACAATTGGTAAATTGCATATCCCTGTGATACATACCACAAATGCTCAGCATCATTATACATTTAGAGGTGTGAAATGGTTCGACGAATTACCTGTTAAAATGAGGAATGACAATAATTATGAGACTTTTAAGAAAAATATTAAAAAACACCCTCACAGTTAATTAATGTTTATTTTATATAATGCTATCTTCTTACTTATTATTTAATTATTAATTATGTATATATTTTGTTATATAATTCTGTGGAATATTTCTTTAATAACAGATAGCTTTAATATTAATATTATTCTTACTGCATACTCTTGTATGACTTTGCTTATAATTTTCCATTATTTTCTTTTTACTACATTAATTTGTACATATTATTAATACATTTTAAATATAATGATACTCCTCTCCTACTAATGAGTGTTTATTACTCATATAGAAGAGATATACCTACCATGTAAAAAGTGTCACTATCATTATTGTAAAAAAAGTATTTATCTATTAAATAAATAAATAAAATTTAAAAAAGTTAAATAATGGCTCGAATAAAATATACAAAATTCATATTTGTTACTACATGTAACGTAAGTGACATGATTATTAATAGAGCTGTAAATGACCCGCGAAAAGCATTTGACAACGTTTAATATAAGTGTATAGTTAAGCATATTAAAAAATCAGTTTGTTATTTTTGCTTTTTAATTACTCAAATTTGTGTATCTGTCTTATTTCAAATATTTGAAGGAAATATGAGACAGCCATCTATGGTCGAAAACGGAAGTTAAAATAAGAGCTTAATTATCTATGTAACAATGTCCGTCACTAACGACAGATACCAGATGGCACAAATAATGATGAGGTATAAAAAGCAACAACGTCTCTCTATGTAACAATATCCGTAACTGACGATACATGGCACAAAAAATGACGTGGTATAAAAAAACATTATTATCGTGTAACAACGTCCGTCACTATCGCTGCCGAGGCGCTCAGCTATTCTAGATGGCGCTGTTCTCACAGCCCTAACTCGCGGCGACGTAAAAGTGCGTCATTTTTTGACGGGTTGTAGCCAGTTTTACGTGTAATATTGGACTGCACCTCTTGCAATGTCCCCGAGCCCAAAACTTGTGAAATTCTGAAATTCTGCGGTGTTTGTAAATGTGTGACGCTTTTGCACATTTCTGTTGCGCAAATAAACCTCTGCAATTCACTGACCGTGAGAAGGAAAGATGGCCATTTTCCCGAAAACGCCACTCGGAGTGAGATGTTTAAGTACTCGTGGTTATGAAAGCGTAAGTGCATTTTTTGTTGCTCCAGAAGTGGCATGCGTTATTGCACTTTATGTGCACATTTCTCTTCGGGGGTCGTAAAGATCGCCGGGCCGGAAAAAGGAATACAATTCAGTGTGAAAATTTACCGAGAGATGTGCACCGCGTACGCATTCGTGCAAGTGGGTGAACGAGTACCTACATACCAGCATATTTAATGCATTTTTAATTGTTTAATTAGGAGGCTCACTGAGGTAGATTGTAGATAAGATAAAAACATTTTTAAATTTCCAGGTTATGTATTTAATTTAATTTGATTTACTTCGTAAAAAACCAGAGAGTAATAAGAATAAAGAAATAATTTTGAATAAGAAATTACTTTAAACTAAAACAATAGACCCACTATTTGGGAGTTATGTATATAACTCCCAAATAATAAGTGCGATCAAGAAATGCGAAAACATGTAGGTATGTAGATTTTTAAACAAGAATTTGTAGCAGAACGAAATACTGTGTAAGGGAACTCGAATTACAAAATTTGAATGAATCCTGAGTAGGCGGAATTGAATTTATTTAACAATATGGTGAAGAATAAATTAAAAACAATACATTAAAATACGTTCTGCGGCGGAACTTGGAGATAGTTTTTTTCATGCAGAAATAATGAATTTATTTAATTATTTAACAATATTCACACCATACGTACAGTGCACGCACATAAAATAATAGCAAATTTTTTTATTTTTATTTTGTCTTGTATACTTGTATGTACCTATGTATGTATCAATTTTGTTTGTCATGTCATAAAATGTAACTTACATACGTAGGCAACCGAATGGAGAGTATGTGTATTTATTTATTTTTCTAAGGTGATGTAGTTGATGTGAGAATTTTTTTTATTTATTAAGAACTGCAAAATAGAGCAATGAATAATAACCAAATTTATTTCTTCAAATATCATATTTTTTACAATTTACGACCTCATAGCAGCGTTCCTTATATTTTTCCCACGACTATAGTTTAAAGAGGTACGTTCAGTCCACTCATCAACAGGAGTAATTGACAATTAAATAAAATACATAAATTAGATAGGTACTATTGAGGAACTGCACATTTCGTAATTAAAGTCGTGAAAAAATATAACTAAATGTTAGTATAGTATAAATAATAATTTATTTAAAAGTTAAAGATATATCAACATTTATTGATTAATTAAAAACTGACAACATTTAAAAAAATCAGTGATGGCACTCTTTTTGTTTCGATTTCAGTACGGAACACATTAAAAACAAGGTTGGTTAGAATTTCTCTTGGTACCTACCTTAAATACCATTGAGTAATCATTCTAGTTAGTATATATACATATTCATCTGATTTCTAGAGAGATCTGATTTAAAATAACTATTAATGTGGTACGTATAAGGACGACTTGGCAGCCAATATAAATTACAATTTGTACAATATGTAATTTATATAAGTGTACCAATGGTAACAGGACTGCAATGCATCGCATTGGCCAGCTTGCTCTGTTAATGATTTCCGCCAACACTGCTCTCTCGCGGCCAACAAGAGAGTCGAGGTCTCGATTCTGTATTTGTGTTAATGGTAATAATTAAAATTTAAGATGCCAGATTCGCCCGCAAAGAAGAAGCTTACGGTCTTAATAAGTACCTACCTGCTATGACAATGCGCTCATCTGATAACACAAGAAAAAATGTAATCACTGCCTGCTAAAAAGCGTTTTGACCATGTGCCCTATAGATACACACTCTCGTTGTATTATTTTTAGTTCCAAAAATGAAAGAAAAGGTTTACGGTCGTTCGATATATTTAAGTACATAGGACGTACCTACCTACATCCTTTACTTTTACGGAAATAGTGTACCTACTCTCCAGCGAACTGTCGAGAATTGAGATATCCATACAGTTCATACAAAATATCTGTTTCATTTCAATACCTAAAAATCAAATAAATTAGAGGCAATTCTAAATCTATACAATGTTAGTCTATATGTATGGTGAAAAGACGCAACTACAAGAGACTCATATTTGTAATTATTCCTTCAAAATTCTTCGGCTAACCTCGCAGTTCGCGGTAATTCGGCGGTAGAGTGCGGGAAAGATGGTAGTAGAAAATAGAAAAATTGATAGTTATATATCTGCCGATTTTTGTAATGGATTTGGGTTGTTTAAAGATTTGTTATTATGCACGATGTATATGAAAAATACAGTTGAAAAAGTTTTTTAAAAAATTGAACTGATGTTAGGTACAGGGTAAGTATTATATACTATATGACATTTCATTTCTCAACATAATACAAAGCAAAATTAATAATAATAAAGATCTTAATAGTGTCAGATTAATCCTTCATGTCTTATAAATCAAAAATCAGGCTTATTTGCATATAAAAAATAGTATCCATTGACTACCAATGTGTAATTATGTATTCAAAGTATACAAAAACACTGTACACCTGCTCGGGTATTACAAAAAAATTTAAGTAAAGTCATGTAGGAATTGAAATGAATCGATAAGATTGTCGATTGATTTATGTAAAGTTTTTCTTCGTGCACGTATACTTTCGATACTCTAATACACGGTTGTGGCGACGATAATAGCCAACAGCAAATAATATATATTTACACCGCAAATAGACGGAGGTTCTAAAAAAACAACCAAAGTTGTTACAGATTGATAAATGGTCTGGGCACTGAACGGTCGTCCCACGTAATAAATGATAAATTATATTATGCCTACATACTATGTACGATAACTAAGTGCAAAATTATCGGCCGAATCAGGGCCGCCCTACGAATGATTTCACGAATAATATCTACATGATACGCCAACAAATCAACACAGTGCTGGATGGGTTAAGGAAATAGAGAGGCAAGATATTTGTAGTTAGATGGTCACAGAATTGATGTTCAAAATATAGACATTATTTTTGTATTTTGCGAAGTATGTTGGTATTTTCAACAAATTAATGGTGAAAATAAAGTGTTCTTTTTAATTTTAATAATGATTTATTTATCAAGATATATCTTTGATGTCTCATAGAGATGAAATTATATTGTTTATGGGAAAGTAGGTATGGAAGTCTTTTGGGTGTTCATAGGGCTTACGTACGGCTGACTTAAGTGATCACTTTACACTATGCAACGTATGATAGAATACCACGTCTATCAAATTTTTGGAAGTTGTATATTATATTTAAGTTTTACAACCCGTTTCATATGTATCTTGTGATAATCATTAGCGTATAATATAACAATACAGTACTGTGTTCCGAAAAATTTGGACAAACTCAAAATATTCTGAATAATTTATTTATTTAAATAATCACAATTACAAATACACTTATTTACATTAGCTTATAGCGCTCCACTACATTAAACCTGTTCTGGGGCAGTTATAATTAATAATTTAATATTATAATACAATACGATATAAAACAATAGAAAAGAAAAAAAAATATTAAAAATACATTAAATATATACACATATTAAAAAAATATAGGAATACTTAAAAGAAAAGAAATATAAAAGATTGGATCAAATTATACAATATGGAAAAAAAAATTATAATACAAAAGAGTAAAAATACAAAATATTTCATCATGAATTTTTTTCTATTTCTTTTTCAATTTCTTCCTGAATTTTTTATCCATTTTATTATTAAAATGGCTGAGTTTCAAAGTTGCCTTAATTTCGTCAGATAACTTATTAACATCTTCCCATTATCATCATTAGATAACTTATTAACAAAATCATACCTATTGCATCTTTTGAAAAAGTTCTAAATGTTTATATACGTGGTTCCATTTATGGTAACCCATATTTCTGTAAAAAAACATTTGGTTTGCGTTGTCATAATACTCACGTCTTGACGCTATTATACAGGGTGTCTCATAGCTAGTAGCAAAAACTTTGCAGGTGGATTCCTGCCTTGATAATGAGTCGAAAATGTTCAAGCAACCGTGATCTAATATGAATAGTTATGCAAATATACAATATTAAAGTTTGCATTTTTTCAATATTTCTTATTTTTTTACAAGTTTTTATAATTTTTTTCGACTTGTATATGTGTGTAAGAAATTCATTTCAATATAACTAAATTATGAAATGGAAAATTTAAGCATTATATTGTTTTCTGATCGCACTTAACCAGCTCCGCTCAATGACATAAAAGTAGGTATGTGTCAGAATCCTGCACTTGTTACACAGTCTTGCTTGTTTCCGTCGGACATCTACGCGACAACCTTAGATCGTAAATCAAAAGCAATAGAGTTGAATAATTTATAATATTTTTTGTTTACCTAAAAGGACTCTCTTGACTTCTATCCAGATTTGACTATAGGAGGTGGGAGGTGTACAAAAAAATCGTAAATGAGTATTACTTCTACCGCGTGTAGTCGGGTACGCGTGGTAGAAATTATACTTAACTAAAATAAAGATAAAATTATATACTAATGACTCTCAAAGTATTAAGTTGTAAAAATCTGCACTGATCATTGTCAATTATTTTATTGAGTTACATAAAAAGAATTAAAATTCCTACAGAAATGTTGTATCCTCAAATGTTTCAAATGATTGGGCCAAACAAAAACTTTCTTAAAAAACGCTCGAAACTTTCGTGAACTCGCATTTAAACAGAATCTGACAGCTGACAAGAATTAAGTATGGCGTCGTTAGTTCCGGTATCGCATTTCCGCTACATGGTCCGCTACATGCTGCGTGCGCATATGTATGCGCCAAAAGAAGTATAATTTCAAAAGTCGAAATCATACCTACTTCAAAAATAGTTTATCAATCAGTCTTAAAATATTGTCGAATGTGTGAATTGTCGATGATTTTCAAGTAAGTAATCGAGGTTGACTTGGTATGTAGCTATTTATGTACTCGCTTAAGTATATTGTGGCTGAATTTAAAATTACATTGAATTTTGTAGGTTAAGTTTTGCAATACGTAATAACGGTTCTATACATAATAATCCTGAGAAACAAATTTCTTTAAAAAAAATGAAAATATGAAATAATGTCATCAGGTTAGAATTTGATGACATTTTCGGACAACGTCATTCATCCCATATTACAAATAAGAAAGAAAACAGACTTGATACACAACATTTGGCCAACGATCAGCCAGCCCTACCGAATAAATAATAAACAAAAATAAAATAAGACGGGGGAGAGAATAAGGTACCGGGAGAGCATAAAAGCCGTGGAGCGCAGCGCGGGGAGGAGGTGATGTACAGCGCCCGTCATGCGAACGGACGCGGCTCGTGTTTCAAGTGATATGCGATAGTTTTCGGTTTTATATGCGTGTACCTACATAATACATCGTAGCATTTCGTCTTTTCTGCTAACCTGGTATCTCGTTTTCGCAAGTGAGGGTAGATCGATGAACAAAGTAACCAACCAACCTCAACGACATTCCAGATCTTAGAAGAAATAAAAAGATGTTTCGAATAAAAGTTGAATTAAATATATTATTTTCAAAGACAACATCAAACGTACATTGTAAACATCTATAAACTCGTTGAATTATTACAAAACAAGACGGTTAGCTTCCAGATAAATTTAAATGAAAAACATTTAATACGAGAAGTCCAAATGAGATTACGATCGATCCGGTGGTCGTAAAGGCATTCGACACTGTAGAAAACCTATCATCTCTTTATAACCTGATTAGTATCGAGCTGTTCTCCGAAGCGCTTCTGGTCCCCTGGTAAATCTCATTACTACCAGAGAACGGATAGGGGGACCGCCTTAATTCAGATTAACGGCCTTAGCAGTGGAAATTACTTTGCTGTTTATACCTATCTATCTATCTAGGCAGGCATCCCCTGAGCGTGTTTGGAAAGTTGGAGAATGATTGGAAACAACTTCTTAGATGAAAAATGATCCGACGGTACTTTTAGGAAAATCGTATGTCAAAAGTTATGATGGCTCTTAGTAAATATGATGCGGAAAAAGATAAATAATATCTGCTATCCATAACTAAAACACAACTTTGGATGTATAAGAAACGACTAGAGTTTCGAGAATGCCTGTACCACAGGAAAAGCGAGTAAAATATAACGTTCTTCTTCAAATAAAGGAGTTAATAGGATCCTCTTTAAAGGTTGCCATCAACACGGTTCAAGACCAGGAGCACACGTTGAGCACAGATGAAGAAAAAGTTCAGCATTACTTCTAGAAGTAGTGCTGAATGAATACAAGAAAATCATTTACAATGAATAATATCGAAAAAAAAATAGATCAATCAATTATTATAAAGATACACAGAAAGAATTTGTATAATGCAAAAATATTTTGGTACCACCGGGATACGAACCCATTACTCTCATTTTCCTAATTTCGGCACAGCAAATGAAAGAAATATCCGTGTTCATTAACTGCAATATCACAATACAGTTTTCATTAAAAAAAAAACAATAAAAACACAGTTTTTATTATAAATCCTTTATATTCTAGGTCTTGATTTCCACTTCATTGTACCTACTTTTGTTTTCACGAATAAGATATTCATTAGTATCACATTGGTACTAAATTAAATTTAAGATAATCTGGAAAATCGTTTCTTCAGTATTTGTATTAATTATCACTGACATCGTCCATGAATTAAATAATTTTGGAATATAAAGTAACTGTCTGAACATCTGAAATAAATTTGCATTTTTTTGTGTGCGTTTGTCTACGTATGTATGAACCCAAATGCATTTATATCGACATCAAGTCGATGTGCAAAATTTCAGCTCGATTTAATGACGAGAAGTGTGTTAATTTTCACTTCCAAGATCTTTCCACAAGAAGTCAAGACATAGCTAAGCAGTTAATATAAAGAATTTTTAAAGAGTTTATTACTCTTTTACAATCCTTTATATTATTTATTACTTTTTTATATTTTACTCTATTATATTATTATTAAAATGTGACATTGGTAATATTTTATTTTTTTATTCTTAAAATAGGTAATATAATAACATTTATATTTCCTAATATGCATATACATTGTAAAATATCATTATATCAAATTTCTAATCAAAAGTACGTATCACAAACTTTCTTAGTGTTTTATTAAAAATTTTCATATTTTTTTCTTGTCTAATATCCTCTGGCAGACTCACATACAACTTCATCCCATTGTACACTGTAGGTGGCCGAATTCACAACATTTCGCGATTTTTCAATCTAAACGTAAGACTGAACTATTAAAATAATTCAAAATTATAAAATGACTAGCCACAACCCGTCGAAAATAATGGTACTTTTACATGTCGATTCCTAAAGAATATGTATTTATTTATTTATAAAAAAAGAAAAAAGTTTTTATAAGAGTAGTTACGGACGCTACAGGAAGCTACGGATACACAGACAATGAAATTATTATTATTGGTACGGGATGGGATAACGGACGCGTCAGCATTCAGTAGTGTGCACGTGTAGCGTTATCGGCAGAAATGCCGGCAAGAGGAACTGAACCTGGATGCGGTGTGGGACCACGCGGACGTATAAACCATTAGTCATACATCGAAATATCATTATTCAAATGTTCCGAGATAATATATCATTCGGCGAGGGCAGATGGAAATAATTCAGTGATTCGGGATACCTACCAAATTAAAACAATGCCGCCTGCGCGGCGACTGCGGAAGGGTGAGGAATCCCGCGGGAGGAATGCCACGAATTCCACCCAAGACTTTGTGAAGAACGTGAGATGAAGCCGGGAGGAATTCTGTAGAAGAATGTCAGCCTGAGTGCAGTGAGCGCGGAGAGAAACACGCTTTTCTATTCACTGTTGGTTTCTTTTATTTTCAGTAGGTACCTACTATAGGTCGACCACAATCAAAAGACCATTCCCTAGCTTTGTCCGGTAAGAAGAAAGCGGGGGAAAGTTGCCTGGCAAGCCCGTATTACAAGCCTTAATATGATATTCTAAATGAGAATATATTTTTTTAGTTTAAAAAAGGTTATTTACTTACTAGAAAAACTTCTTTTGTGTTCATTTTTTGCATCGTAACAACACACATATTTTTGCGCACATTCTTTTGAATGCGGTCTAGCTATAGTAACAGCAGAAAAAACTTTTATACCTATACTAAGGGGTACAGCCTGTCCTGAAAATAGCAATATTGCGAAGTGAGAACTTTATCCCAACACTTAATTAACAAAAATAATAAAAAAAAAAAAAAAACGAGACATAGGTATACGTCACTGGTGTGGTCAGAGGGAGAAACAAGTACACGACGGTTATACGTCAAACGTCAAATATAAAAACAGTCCAACAATGATTCTCTTTCTATGGTCCTACTCGAAAGAAATTAATAAGGGCAAATGAAATAATCATTTTTCTACAACCTTTGGATACAGCATTAGTACTTATTTGATGTAATTTTAGTCGAAACAGGACAATTCTGAGGTTACGTTTGCGCCAGAGCCCAGCTGTCAGATCAGACCGGAAAAATCGAACATCGCAAGTAAAGGCATTTACTTTGAGAGAGATGCGCTAAAATATACCTACAAATCTTCTTATTTAAGTAATTAATACCGAATACCGACGAATACCTACGTCTCGTTTATTTTTTATTATTTTCGTCTATTAAGTGTTCGAATAAAGATCTTACATCCCGATATTGTTATTTTCAGAATAGCGCAGGTCATCAGTATTTTAAAATTGATACTAGCTATATCCCGTCAAATAAGACGGAGCGACAGCGTCCTCGAAGACATATCTACCGTGGAGCTTCTAAACTGGAGAGAGCTGGCACCAAACCGAGATGAGTGCAGGAAGTGTCTTGAAGAGGCCAATATCCACCAAGAGTTGTAGAGCCAAGAGTGATGATGATGATAACCCGTTAAACATAATGTACTTTTATTATATATTTTGGTCGCCAATTAAGGGTGCGAGAACAGCGCTATCTAGAGTACCTAACGTAGCGTCTTGATAACGTTAGTGATGGACATTATTAAATAAAAAAATATGCTTTTTTGCTTTTTATTATATTATACCTCATTATTTTTGAGCCGTTTGGTAGCGTTAGTGACGAATATTGTTACGAAGAGAATTATACTTTTTTTTTACTACATTTTATACATCTCTAAAGTCCTTCTAAGTGACGCGCGTACTGGCGGCATGATTATACGCGTACGCGTATAATCATGCCGCCAGAATTTGAGTGAAATGAAAAAAACTAACTATTTTCTTGTTAAATTATGTAATGTCTGTGATGTAGCGTATCGAAATTTTTTTTTTTGTGAGAATGAGATCATATTGAGTAAAATTTTATTTTCTTTCCTAAAAAATAGAAAATAAAAATACATAAAAATCATAAAACAACGTAAGCTACATCGTAGATAATCTGATCAGTAAGATGTGTGCAAAATTTGAACCAAATCGGTTAAATAGTTTTTGAGTTTTAAGAAATTGAGAAAAACGAAAAAGAATAATGTAATTTGTTAAAAAAATTCACCTAACGCGTTAAATTCGATTTGCCATAACTCCAATTTTTGGAATTTTTATTCTTAATTATTCTTGAAGCTCTCAAATTATCATCAAGCTATAAGATAAAGCGGAAAAAATGATTTTTGGAAATCATCAAGGTGGTGATAAATATTGTGAAAAATGATACATTGATAGTGATACATTGATATCAGCCAGTTATTCATGTCCTTCAGTGCCATTCTGATCTGATTGATAGTTGGTCTGTTTAGCGTGCGAACAATGTATATTGGTATACAATCACGGTTGGCCGTGGTGTACTGCGCATTGCGAGCCTCATCGCCGCCGCCGCGAGGAATGATAATGAGCGCGCGTGTACCAGGATCGCATCCCCGCAGGGGGGTGGCGCCAGCGGACGCGGAGCACGCGATGCGCGTTCCCTTGTTCGATATTCCAATACACAAACCGAAACTCCACATGCGGGTAGGTGCGCTGGTATACTTCACTTTGTCGAAGATGACAATTGATTATTATTATTTTTTTATTTTTTAATTTTATTTTTTTTACATCTCAGACCCACAAAACATCACATTGATATTTGTCTGTAGGTGCATCAATACATATATATAAATAAATTGTATTTAACAGAAATACATTCATATTAATTAATTACAATAGATCTTTTAAACTAAAATTCAAATCAACAATACAATACAACAAATACAAGAAAAAATATAAATATTACCAAAATCAAAATAAATCTCTTTTATTTAATAACATATTCATTAATTCTGTATTTTGCCCTTTTTTATTAATATCCATTTTGACACGACATGGGATTTCATTTAATATTTTTGGTATGACATATTTTAATGTTCTTTGTCCATATTTATTTATGACCTTCGGTATTCTTAGTCCTTCTTTAACCGTAAATCTGGTACTATGTTTATGAATCAATCTATGCTTATATGTCCCATCTTCATGATTTCGTGTAATTAGTTTGTACCACAAGATAGCATTAATTACTGAAAATATGTTTGAGTTGATTTTTTTTTCTGAGGATGCTGCAATGTGATTCTCGCTAATAAAGTGGTTAGCATATTGCTTGCCCGACGTAAATTGGCGTGCGGCGAATTTGGAACTAAAACCCGCCCCGCCCGCACCCGGCGGTAACC
>JADDOH010007197.1:0-54982 GCA_016648135.1 Agrypnia vestita
ACGAGGCTATGATCACAATAATAACGAAGATTCCAGAATGGCCCAGAATAATCTACGGCTTTTGAGAAACATCTCAAAAGTCTGGAAAACGCGAAGAACTTCTCGAAAACGCGGGAAACGTCTCGGAATTTCGATATCAGAGCATTAGCGAATATAAATACGGCACACGGGAGTAAAGAGGAGTTAGTTTATTTTGGGTGCGCGTCTGACAGCGATAATAGGAGCGAAGGTAGCCCCGAGTCGCGAGTTGCCAGGACGGCCAGGCGAGCCGTAATTCGACAGCGAAGATTCCGGAAAGTTTTTCGGAAAACCAAAGCAAAATTAATAAGTGCGGAAATTGGATGGAATACTCTAGTGAATAGTGAATAAAGTGTCAAATCGAATATAAAGTGTCTATTTACGAGTGATAAATTTGTGAAACAGTTTAATTTAAGGAATAGCGTTAAATTTAATAGTGTTAAGAGACTTTGTACGTTAATTTAATTGATTAATCGGTGTTCAATAAATCCTGTATTAAATCCCAGCATTTTCATTAATTCCTCTTGCAGCCACGACATATGACAATATCCTTATATGGTGAGATGAGCTTTTCCACTTTCCTAAACACCTGGTCCTTCAAACTATTCTAATTCCCCTTCAACAACCTTCAATCCGGGACCCGTGTACACCGCGCTATCACTTTCCATGGGACATATGAGGCAGTAAACCATTATTTTATTCCGAGATTAACGAATTACAGATATCGTTAATCTTCTCCATTCTCCGGTTCTCATGTCTTTTTTACTTTTTAGGCTTCAAAGACCAACGAGGTCCAATTACAGAAGCGAAACGCGTCACAAAACACCCAGGCTTGAGTAAATCACATATATTAAATTGTGACCTCGTCGCCAATTGGACCAAGAACCCTCGGTGTGAAAAACCAGTGTCATGCCTACTAGGCTACGAGGGCCGCCATCAGCAAGACATTATTTTTGAAGACTTTGTTTTATTTAACTTAAAGAAGAGACCAAACTTTATACATTTATAGAGCGATCTGTTGTACCAATGTTGTAAATATTTTAATTTTTAATTTCTTGATAACAAATTCCAGAAAAGACATTTCTGTAAATTTTAAACAGATTATACAATATAATTAATTACTACTTCCAGCAAGCTTGTAGTGATTATATTGCTTGCTTGCTGCCAGGCTCTGCGGGTTGGCCGTACAGGTCACCACGCGGCCAATAGCGACCGCCTCGCGTACAATAGTGACCGCTTCGCAGACAATGGGTGCCGCAGCGCGGCTTTTGGCGTCTGTTATCGGCTCTCGTCGATTGTTTGCTGCTAGGCCCAGCGGGTGGCTTTGTTTATTTACGTAAGGTACAATTTATAAAGATCTAAATATTAAAATTATTTTTATAAAATGCTTCTCAAATACACAGACGTGATTACAAAATACGTTATCAATTGTGAAATTATCACTCTTTGCCAGATTTTGAAGTTTGCTTCTTGCGTTTACTTGAATAAAACGTTTTTATTTAAAATAGAAAATCAGAGGAAAGAAATAGGAATACATACGAGGAATATATATAATGGAAGTGAATTTATGAAAGAAGATTATTCCATAAATAAAAAAGTAACATAAAAACCAAGTTTTTATTATGCTCCCTTTCTTTGTAAAATATAACAACAATTAAAGAAGAATTAAAACATATAACATAACACTAAACTTACAGTAATTTAATATATTTCTAAAATGTCAGATGTTTTGAGCCTTGATAAGACACTTCATGCTTTGAAGATTAAATTCTAAAAACATTTGTCAGTCAATTTAGATTTTCGACATTCGTAGTGAAGTACCTATTATGTATACCGACGGAGTAATTCAAATTTAGAAAATATTCCGCGACGTTATCGGGCCTCCGTTGCTAATCAAGCTTTTCTAATGATTCCAATTTGAAAAAACCAATAAAATTTCTAAAAATCCGAAATTATACTATAATTATTAATTTTTTTTAACGAAAATTTGATAGATCTTCTTGATCGTCGCCACGAGTCTACTTGCCAAGTTTCAGCTCGATTGGATCACGGAAAAAGGGTCAAAAATTGATCCAATTTTTTTTTTGACGGCAAGCCGGCAAGCAAGCAAGCAGACGCCACGAGTTAATATAAAGGGAGTAAAAATGCCGCGAAATTAATAACAAAAATAACAATAGATAATTCCATACTTACATTCTGTATTAATATCAACTGAGCGGGGAAAATATGGCGTTTTTCAACTATTTATTTATTTTGCCATTATAACGAAAGATAATCCAAGCTTAAACGAATATCCTTTAACATAATAATAGCGTCCGTTTTGCGTGAACAGGATTTGTTCGTCCTTTCAAGCTCGCTGACATGAAACAGACAATACGCTCAGTTATGTCCACTTAAAGAAAATATTACAATTTCCTATACAACTCAAATATACTAACTACATCTCAATGAATGATGTCTAACTAATCAATATAATGGTGATTTTTTTCTAAAACAAATACATTATGAATAAAGTAATAGTACCTACATTTACGTATCCAGGCAAAATGTTACTGCGCACTTTATCATTTATTTAAGAGTACTTATCATATACAATATTATTATATTCGATTATAAAATTGTCAAAATTTTTAATGTTGAATTTTACTCCACATACACTTTTTATGTTCAGTAATACTGAGTCCTGTCATTTGTTTTTATCATGTGAATCATAAAACTGTAGAGAAATCTTTTCTTGATCACTCGAGTATTAATTTATCGAAATAAATTTTTATCAAAGATGTTTATAATGGACTTCTTATATTATATTTAAAAAAACATTTAACTGCGATTTATTTACTTACTTTTAATAACTATATCATCTTTATTGTCCTTTATTCTAATGTGTAGATATTTTTTATTCATAAGTTTAATTTTGATGCTATAATAATTTAATAATACAACTTAAAACAACATTTTATCATTTCCTAAATATGTGTTTAAAGTATAATTTCTACTGTGTCTTATAAAATATTAAAACTATGTTCACTTAATTTTTTACATATCGTTATTATTAAAATGAATAGCAGTGATATTTTAAAATTTATATATTTTTATTTATTTAATATAACATAAAGTGTAAAGCATTTTATTTTATCTGGTATATCAAAACTATAATTAATATATTAAATTTATACACTGAACGTCTCCAAAAAGAGACTAACCGTCGTATTCTGAAAATAGTAATAATATTATTATTATTAATAATATTTCTGTACCTTGAGAGTTATTCTATAACAGTGTATTTTTTTAAATAGACATGCGAATACGGAATTCGTGTCATATCAATATTCTTACTTTAAATAAAATAACTTTTTGTTTAACGCCACTTTATTGAGTTAAAACCAACTAGTTTCGACTCACAACTGAGTCTTCATCAGGGTTCAGATATTAACTAAATAAAAACAGAATTACGAACAATTAAGGAAGCATTAAGGGAAGAAAGAGACAGAACGTCAACTGTGGGGGGGGTTGAGTGAAAGAGAGTGGGTGTGGGTGGGTGTAGTTAATTGGAAGGAGAATATATCTATAATTGGACTACGCGATAAATCTAGTTGCTTATTTAGTAAATATTTTTTATTTGTTTTTAAAGATTTTTTTATTACTAAAGCTTCTAAATTATTGAGACGAATACCTATGTCATTTCTATGAAGTACATCTACACCCGAAGATTGGTCAAATGCATGGTTTTTTTCTATTAAATGAATTGCAAATTCTGAATAGCCTACACTATTTAAGCATCTTTTATGTTCAATGACTCTTGTATTTATATTTCTAGCTGTGTTTCCTATGTAAAATGCAGGGCAATCGTTGCACCCGAGTTTATAAATCCCTGAATAGCTTAGTTTATGTTCTTTATCTTTAGAATTTATTAAAAGTCTACCTAAGTTGTTATTTGTATAAAAAGCGGCCTTAATTTCGGGTGGAAATTTTAAAACGCTCAATGATGACAGATTATTAATAAATAAAATTCGACGCCAGCCGTGGTTTTGATTAGTTAAAACGATATTATTGATAGGACCATTATTATAAATAAATTTTTGGTATTAATTAGACGTAATGTTTTCGCGAGGATTCTATCAATTAGTGTGCTTTCATAACCGTTATTTTTTGCAATAGATTTAATTACCGCTAGTTCTTCGTTAAAATTAACATTAGAAAGAGGAACAGTGACAAGTCTATGGATCATTGAATGAAACGCTGAATGTTTGTGGGAGATCGGGTGGTTGGAGCTATTGTGAATTAAATCCGTAAATGTAGATTTTCTATAAATATTGAAATCGAATTTATTATTAATAACTGATAGGGTTAGATCTAGAAAATTCAAAATACAGTTTGTGCCTATTTCTATACAAACCCCACTACAGTTGACGTTCTGTCTCTTTCTTCCCTTAATGCTTCCTTAATTGTTCGTAATTCTGTTTTTATTTAGTTAATATCTGAACCCTGATGAAGACTCAGTTGTGGGTCGAAACTAGTTGGTTTTAACTCAATAAAGTGGTGTTAAACAGTTATTTTATTTAAAGATGTTATGTCTCACCACAATGTGTTTGCTTCGTGTGAAAATTTAATATTCTTACTATTTTCAAACTAAGCTTAAAGCTTGTGCTATGAAAATAGAACTAACTTGCTGGTCTGCAGTGAGATTCGAACCCGCGACCTTTGGATCACGAGGCGAAAGTCCTAACCACAAGACCAACAAACTACTAATGCTGTCAACGTTGACGTTTTAAGTTTGACAGGTTTGAAATTAATGAAAAATTAATGATAAATTATAAAGCTGATTATTTATAAATTGTGAATAACTTAACGTTTTTTACGTTTTAGAGCTTTCTGATGAATTGAATTCATTAATTTCAAATCTGTCAAACATAAAACGACAACGTTGATGACATTACAATGTCATACAATAACTGTAATGATACTGAAATAACAATATTACGATTTTCAGAAAACGGCCGATTCTCTTGTGTTTGGAGAGGGATATCTGTAAGATGAAATAGAAAGTGAATCTTGATACCGTTTCGAATAGAGGTAAAATAAGAAGTTTTTTTACCTTTAATATTCTGTAGACAATGTAAACTTTTGCAAATGTTTTTAATCTAAATAACTGTACACGATATTTTAGATAACCGTTAACTGTTACAATGCAAATAAATATGCGACGTCTCGACAAGCATCAAGATCAAGAAATAGCTAAAATAGTTATTACTAGATCTAGATAGTAAAACGACGAATGGAAAGGTTATATGCCAAATTTACAAAGATTATTTTATAAATAAATCTCACCCCTTAGACTGTATAAGTAATAGACATAGAACAAAGGGACAAATAAATATATCATCTTTAAGAATCACCACGACACAACATCATTATACATACTTGGGAGCTAAATGGTACAATAAATTGTTGCCACAAAACGAATTTCAAGAAAGGAACATTCCAAAATGCGAACAATTTAAGAAAGAAGTCAAATCCTTGATTTTGGACAACGATGCATTATAACATTGCCCACATGTTTGAAATAGTTTCTATATAATAAAAAAAAAATAGTACTTCTAAATGGTTTGTATTTTTATACTTTAATTTAGCTTGTAAATACTCCTCCCATTAGCTCGAGTTATGGTTCACATAATGGGAAGAATAATGTCTGTAAAATGTTATGACATAGAATCAATTTATTATAAAAACATTATGTATCTACTGTATAAATAAATATGTTAAATAAAAAAATAAAAAAATATATATGTTATTTGCTGGAATTCTAAGTCAAATTCCATGAACTACACTGGAAATAGTAAATATATTCGATATCAAACATTCGAAGAGAATTTTGGGCGCTTGGGATTGCTCACTGTGCTTATAAGCAGCGGGCAAAGAACTCTCTTATAACTTAACGTAAACTAACTATAAAAAACTATTTTTCTTTAGTTATTTGCGAATAAAACTCTTTTCTGTATTTGAAAATGCTGTACCGAAAAAATAGATATAATCATTTTGGATTTAGGATGGCACGCACATTACCATTTTTTTATTTATTTACGCTCAAGGGGCTTTTACAAGTAATAATATGAATAAGCAATAGATGTAACAAAATAGTGTGGTTGAACATTGTAACATAAATTTGTTAAAATAAAATACAATAATACGAAATAAGACATAATACTGTTATATCTTATTTATTTGTTTATTAAGAAAAAAGGATTATATAATTCATTGCAGGTTTTTACATGAAAAATATTAATATACGATAAATATAGAGCAAAAGCATATACAGAGCAAATAAAATAAATGTGAAAGATATTTTCCTGATTTTTTTCTAAAATTGAAAGACCCAAATTTTAGATGAATTTAAAACCCTACATTGAAAATATCGAAGCCAGCAATTTTATCTTTAAAAATACCTTAAATAAATTCGGTTATGTGAACCTCACCCCATTCAACGAGAAATATTTTCGAAAATCCTTTGGGATTTTCTCATTCTGAAAAATATTTCTTGCAATAAAGTGAATGTTTTCTTAAAAATAATGATATTTTCACATTAAAATATCCGAAAATAGCTTAGATATAAATATATAAATTCTTTTTGTTTTTCTTTTCGAATATAATTCAGCAGTTTGCAAATATTCTAATACGGACTATTTAATATATAGCGTACTCAGAACGGAACTTTTTGTTTAAGGCTCAATGAGGAATATTGTGCTCGATATGTTTATCAAGTAGCACACTTTATATTACGGAAACACCTGTAGTACGTATTTATGATATACTGCGCCGTAATATTAGTCAATTGTCATATTCATTTCTTTCAGGTTAGAATGCCGCATTCCACATATTTTGGACATGGTTTATCCTTTTTTATTTTATATATTTCAGAACATGAGGATATGGAAATAATCAATAAGAATACATGTGGATAGTTTATAATGGTAGGCTATTGATATAAGAGACAACAATATAGACTATTTATTTGTACTTACTGGCAACAAAAATAATATTTACCAAAAATATCTAAAAAGGTTTTTCCAAAGAGTCGAAGAGCTTTGTATATATTTGTGTAAAGGTTGTATGTATGTATATATATTCGCACTAGGGTATTGTTACGTCAATGGAAAGCATTTAAAAAAAAAAGTCTCATATTTTTCTTTGAAGCTTTAACCATCTGCGTAGGTTTATCTCTGGGCCGCAGCTAAACTTTTCACGCTTCATTTCACAATCCAATCTCACGTGTTATTGTGTACAGCCATAAACGTGCGATGACAATGTGCTTAAAGCGTTCGCATAGAAATGCAAATGGCGCATTCAGTATTCATGATCAGTCAGACTGATGGAAATATTAATTGGTAGTAAAAAATTACACGACCTAAGCGCTCGTCAATATGGAAGTGAATTTGCAGAGCAATATCGATCTAGAGCTATTTATTACATATAATTAATTTAATACTTGATGATATATTTATATAAATATTAAATAACATTAACGATATCTTCTTTTTTTTTTTCTCAATATTTATTTCCTTTGTTTGTTACACAATATGTACATATATTTATATGCCAAACTGCACAGCAGTTTTACGGCATCTCCACCCGAGTTTAATAATTTTTAGATTCTTTCACTACTTGAGTTTCAAGAGTAACAGAATCTCTCATCGATAGCTGACTACTTTTTAAATATCATCATTTAAGAACACGAGAGTAGGAGGAGGAGACGAAGAAAGCCCTGCCTGTATTAATCAAGGAAATCTTTGCCAGTTGGATGTATGTCAAAAACTATGCAGTACAGACAAGCACCCAATAAGCTTTAAAAAGCCGAAATAGCACTATTCGTAATGACCAGATAATGTTATATGTTTCGGAAGTTTATCGAGAAGGCAGAAGCAAAGTTGTTAAGAATTTGTTACGAATTGTTAAGAATTTTAGTGCATAAACGTCAAACCCAATGATTCTCAACCAGGTCCAAGAAGAGAAAAGAGAAATTTTAAAGTTCTTAAATTTTAATTTATGCATTAGAGGGCGTCCGCAAATTACCAGGCATGACCAGATGAATCAAATATCGGAGAATGATCCTGTAAGAAGCTTCAAAAGCTGAAGAGCATGCATGAGAAGATGTGTGAAAGTGGACGGAGCAAAAGTGTGTGCCAGGACCCAGGACAGAAGACTATGGTGTATTATCCTCTCTGCTTACCCCTCTGAGAAACGGAGTGATGGTTGGTTAGTTAGTCGGTTTAAGTTTATCTCAATTGCTTTTTTATTAATATATTATAGTATTAAACGGTGTTTACATTGTTTTTTACAATTCCATCGATGTGTAATAGGCCAATAAAAAATGTTATTTTTTCATGAGAATGAATTAATCATTTTATCTTTATTTCTTAAAGGAAAAATTCGTTTGGTATAATTCCAAGTATCTGGAGTGGATTAAGGATTATACTGAAGTAAAACTGTATTTAAATGTGTTGAGAGTTGCTTCTTAATAAATAATCTTTTTCTTGCAAGCATTTTTTAAGCGTTTTTCACTGAAAAATATGGAATATGAAATTAATATATAAATTAATCCATATCTCGGGAGAAAGAAAAACTAATCAATTTATAAATATTTATTAAATATAATATCCTATTTTTTTTCTCAAAATGGGACTCAATGGTATTTGAATTGATAATGATATGACAGGCAATACTGAAATCAGCTCCTTTCTATTTGCCGACGACATCGCGAGATAAACGACAACACAGGAGGGACTACACTAGTGGGTCAACCTCTTCAACCAAGAATGCCCAGCGGCAGGAATGAAGATGAGTAACTCAAAAACAGAGGTGATGGCTATAGGAAGGGACTGAACCCAGTGCAACAGACTCGCTAATGGGACACAGCTGAAACAGGTTGACAGATTCAAATACCTCTGGGTTGAATTCTCTAGCGATGGACGGCAAGACGGAAAAATAGATCGAAGAAGATGTACGCAATCGGTGTGTTGCGTCCTTTCTACAGCTCAATTATAAGGAAAGCTGAGCTTAGTATCGAGACAAAGATGGCAGAGTTCAAAACGGTTTACCGCCCGACGCTTACGTACGGTCACCAGATATGGATGCTAAACGAACGAACACGCTCTAGAGTCCAAGCGGCCGAAATGAAGTACTTGAGAGGAGGGGCAGTGTTACGAAATACGATCGAATAAGAAACTCGACGATCCGAGACGATCTAAACATTGAACCACTGCTTCACAGAAAAATCGCAACTGAGGTGGCTTGGGCACGCACTAAGAATGTCTGAGATTTCTGAGGGAATACGTCCAGTGGGCCGCCCCAGATGCAGTTGGGCGAGGCAACTCCAGAAGCTGTGTGAGGATATGATGGGAATACAATGGATGGAGGCCGCACAATCAGCGCAAGACAGGGACGAACGGAGGCGCCTTGTCGATGCAATGGGTCCCCGACCCGAATAGTACAAGGGGAAGAAGATGAGATGAGATAATGATCAGTTACATTTATTTGGCATTTATGAAAATTCATGGGCTGTGTTATATAATTTGCGTTGGAAAACACAAACCAGAATTTCCATGAACGACAGTTTTCCATCAACCGATTAAATTAAAAAATGCACACTAAACCAACGTACCGACCGCACTGTAAGTGACACAGACCTTATTACCTTTTGTTACCTCGAAGCAATCTAAGAAAATGCAACCAACGACCACAGAATTCGTGGACACGGTACAATTTCCTGTGAAGTTTAGTGAAAGTAAATTCTAGATGCCGAGATGAGTCCCAACCTAACTAATTATATTCTACAGACAAAATCTAGAAAAAAAATCGAAATGCAACGTAAAAATAAAGAAGTTAATAAAAAATAATGTATACGATTTCTTTGCGTATATTCGTAATCGATTAAACACGTTGCGGATATTTTATACGAATCGATGTTTCGTTGAATTCTTATTCAACGTCATCAGGAGGACGACCTTTACCCGCGGAGGTAGAGGGCGTAAATTCGTTTCTCGGAAAAACATACGGTTCGTTTAAAATATCCGCAACAGGTTACAGTTAAATATGTCTAACGACCGTAATAACAACCTTAACTCTTTAATAATTAAACACGTTGTTTTAAAATTTAAAACAAATTTTCGAATGACATATTCTTCAGCTGTTTCTGCGACTATTGCTTGTGACTGACATGATTATTATTTTTATATGAGTGACGTGTTTATTAATTTTAATCGAAATAATGACAATACCATGTCGAAAATCCACTTTACGTAAATGTTGAAAGTTTCAGAGCTCTAGATTATCGGAAAGTTCGTAAAAAAACAAATACGAGATTCCACCACAACAAACAAAAGACAAAGAGAGTTAAATAAATTTATGTAAGAAATTAGAGAAGGTACAAAGTATTGTAATTTTTGGCTGCAATATAAAGGAAAGTTTAGGGACCTCCTGATGCAATCCAATACCGCATTAGCAAACTCCTACTACCTTTATCCACAAGAAAAAGGTTGCATTAGATCACGAATGTGAATGGTTAGATGCTTTGTGTTTTCGATTTTATTTTATAGAATGGAAGCACGGACGCTGATCAAAGAACTGATAAGGCGATTTGAGGCATTCGACAAGTGGATCTACAGAAAAATACTCAGAATAAGCTGAATAGAAAGAGTAACGAATAGAGATGTTATGATAAATAAAGGAACAGAAGTAATAAAAACAATAAAAATCAAAAAACTAAACAATATCTCGGACATTGTTTTGGACAAGAAAGAGAACATGGCTGAAAAATCTGAGACTGGTTCGGCCAGTCGACTGTGAACTGTTCCGGTAAATAAAGGTCTCATAGCCAAATATGATAGCCAACGTCCGTTGAACGGACAGGGTACAAAAATCGAGCTACTGACTAAATATTTACTCGATTGTTAAATTTATTTCATCACCAATTGTGAAAGAATATAATTTAAATTGTGAAGCCTGTGAATTACATGTTTGGTCTCACAACGTATTAAACTTGAAAAAACATCCCCGCATTTTATATTTGAAGGGTGAACATGACAGCCTGTTAGTTGCTTTTTGCACAAATAACAGTAAGTCTTGTTAGCAAAGATTACGTGAAATAGTTTTCTCAAATATAACCTTGACGTGGATTTCAGCCCGAGTAGGTTAACATATAGTAATATGATGATAGATGTGCTTGAAGATTGGGTTCGGAAAAGCATCGTTTAGACGACGTCCTAGGATGGGCTTCAAACACACGCTTAAAATAGGCACTTTTATGTCGCAAATAACGAGCGCGTGGGCGTTTTCAATTTTCCCAGCTGCGACAGCGCGCGAACCTATTTGGATCGGCTGGCGCCCTTAACGCGCTATTATCGAGATTTTAAATAAAATTACTGTCTTTCTTCTTATCATCCCTGAGTCATGTCAGCGAGGATCATTTGCTGAATACAAGAGCGGAGTAATTTCTATTGTGCGACGGGCCTAATCATTATTCCGCACACGTGGGGCCGCTTCCCCGGAGATTTGACATTTTGCACGTGTCGGGGAAATAAAAATGTATTTATATGCAAAGATTCTTCTGAATGCACAACTAAACTATTTAATATTAAAAAATATAATAAAAACAAAATGTATATAATAAAATTATAAGAATCATGACGTTGTCGACCCTTATTTGAATGTTATTAGTGAGCTGTACCTACCCAAAGTGTATTTAATTTTATTTTTATTGAAACTCCACCAGAACAATAGGTACAAAATACATAAAAAACACGTTACCATAAAACGGGGCTGCTCTTCACATGTTTCGGTAGTTTTTTGGTGCTTACTTCTTTTTAACATACAAAATTAATTATTTTTATTCATAACAATATCAAGCATCACTAGCCCCCCACAATTTTATGCAAGTGTCAAAGTTACCAGGGTGTGGAGTTTCTTTAAGAAGGTATTGAAATGTAATTTAAGTTAAAGATCTAAAGCGTAAATCTTACTTTGACATCATTTTGATAAAAAATATTAATGCATTATATGGGAAATTTAAATTAGAAATACGAGTTTTGCCAGTCAGTTTTTTTAAATAAATATTTAACTTATATTTATTATAGTGTACAATTATAGGCACGTAATCAGTCTTGTAATTATCTTTAGAATCAAAATTAACTTTAACATTATTACAATCAATTTTAGCTTTTATAATAAGTTTTAAATAATCATAAATTTTTATATAATAATAAATAAATTTTAAAAAGCTGAAAATAATTATTAATCTGTATCCTCGCACAACATACATTCATAGGAAGGATTGGTTGAGCCTTTGTTACACATGCCACAAATCTAATTTTTGCAAGTGTTAGAGAAAATCCAGTCAGCAGCATGGTGGTGGAACCGAAAGTCATTAATTATAGATCCACAAATTCATTTAATGTAAATTACAACCACATAGATATTTTTAACTCGACTATTCGAGACATTAAACGAAAATTATCTTCACAACCGCACCCTAACTAGTTAGGGTGCGGTTAACTTAATTTATATTCCCATATATTCCCATACTTCTTTCTTTTATCCTAATCCTACATCCCACTCCGCTCTTCCCACTCCTTATTTATTTATTTACGTCCAAGGGGCTTTTACAAGTAGATAATAATATGAATATAGGTATGTATAATAGATGTAACAAAAAAGTGTCGTTGAACATTGTAACTTAATTTGTTTAAATAAAATACAATAAGACGAAATAAGACATAATGCAGTTTAAAAAAAGGATTAATTAATTCGTTGCAGGTTTTTACATGAAAAATATTAATATACAATAAATACAGATAATAGTGCAATATATTGTAATTTCAATATGTGAAAATAAAAATCCATTTAAAAAATTTAGAAATAATTCATTCAATGCAAAAGAAAAGACACGTAAGATAAACAATACAAAACATGAGTAAATAATTAAAAATAAAATAAAAACCGACAACAAAGTGTAATTTAAAAATTTGAAAAATAATTAACTTAATGCAATTAAGAAAACATATATATGGTTACATAAACATATACAAAATACAATACATATACATATACTTGAGTACACACATTGTACATACAAAAAAGTAACTCATAAAAACCAAGTTTTTATTATACTCCCTTTCTCATTTACTAGTGGAAACTGGTTTGGCGCTTAACCTACGCGTTGGGCTTCGGTCGAGCGACGCTACGAAAGGGAGGAAATAAAAAATTTCCAAAAATCCAAAATTATACTATAACCAGGTTCCGTGTCTACCAAACGCGTTGAAATATTTTCATACAACTTAGTAAGTTATATGAAAAAACCATTAAAAATTTGAAAAATCCAAAAATTTATTAATTTTTTTAAACGAAAATTTGATAGATCTTCTTGATCGTCGCCACGAGTCTGCTTGCAAAGTTTGAGCTCGATTGGATCACAGAAAAAGGGTTAAAAATCGATTCAAAATTTTTTCGTCAAGTAATCAGACGTCATATAAAGGGAGTAAAAACTTGAGTAAGTATAATGTCTGCGATAGGTGAAATAAAATTCCATTAAAATTGTAGTTAGGATTTTCTAATGGAATATGTGACTTGTAGTGCAGAAATCTAAGAAATAATTTGTTTGTGATTGCATTTTGAATTCTGGACGGCTGGGTGTAGAGCTTTTAGTAGGGAATCTTTATATTTTTATTTATTTATTTATTTACGCCCATTAGGCTTTTACATAAAGAATATAAAATAAATTTCAAAAAGCACATTAAACAATATCTGTATAGCACCAAAACATGAGTATAGAAGTTAAAAATATAAAGTAAAGAGCAGCAATGTGTATAGGCTTTTACATAAAAAATATAACATAAAATTAAAATGAATATACATTAAACAATATAAGTTATAAGTAGCAAAATATGAAGTATCAGGAAGGAGGAGCATATTGTGCTCATATATATAATTCAACTGTAATAATGTCAATCTTTGCTAATACCTTGAATAATTAATCTTGAGTGGAAATTTAATAAAAGGTATAATTAACTTTTTTTATCTTTTAAGATTTGCTGTAATTTTTTTCAAAAATAAATAAATAAAATAAAATTAAAATAGATTGTCGATCGGAGTAGAGGGAATAGGGAATACTGTCTTTGTCTTAAACATAATTGTCTTAATAATAATATGGGGGTTGGAAGACCAGCGTTTCTATATTTTTGTCAGGGTTCTAAAGAGTTTAAACGCAAAATTTGAAACGCATGGAATTCAATGTATTGTAATATTGTGTAAAATATCGTAAGAACACGTGAATATTGTGTAGGGTGGGGGGGGGGAAGTCTATTGAGCGGGATCTAAATACTACTAATGTAAAACACATTTATATCTGTAGTGTCTGTGGAATGCGTGAAAGCTACTACTAATATAAAACACATCAACATCTATAGTGTCTGTGGAATGCGTGAAAGAGAGCGAACGAGAGAGGAAGCGAGAAAGTGCACGATAGGCCGGCTGGGTCGCCGTGAAACCAGGCTGATCGAGACCACCTTGTAGTATGGTCCGCGCGCCATAGTATCTATATTATATTGTATAAAGTCATCTAATAAAAGCTGTAACTCCACACCGAGTTTTATTGGAAGCCATCCACTGCAACCAGATAAGGACGAAACATTAGCACTACTGGCTATAACCTAACAATATCTATGGGGAGGGATTGGGTAGCAAGGGAAGGAGTGACAGTGCCAGTGTTTTGCGCAGAGTCCTAAAGAGTAATATGCAAATTATCGATTAATTTTGTACACAACTCCTAATCTGTCCATGTTGGTTTATTTTGTATTCGGAATAATTCTGATACGATAAAATTATTATCTGTGACATTGATTGCTAGTTATTAGTGGGAAGCGATAGAATTGAAATTGAAAATTATGTTGCTTCATACAAAACGACATCATAAAGTAACAAATCATGAATCAAAACCCAAATGTTTCCACGACGGTAAACTGAATCAATTAATTCTTAGTCATAATTAATTAGAGCCGTGTACCAATGGTGACACATTTGATATTGCGAGTGAAAATTTTTTCTCAAAAACTAAAATAAATATGTTGTATTTTAAAACTATATGTATGTAAAAACTTTAAATTGTCACTTATTTTGTGACGTCTCTTGGGAATAAGAGAAAAGAAACTGAAATGGATTTGTATATCCCCAGGTTTTCTGATATTAAAAATATGATCATAACTATCTTATAATAATTATTACAAATAGTTAATTAACTTCAGAATTCTTCTATTAAATGTTGAAAAAATTTTAATTTAAATATTTCGTTAAAATGTCATTGAATCTGTGCTAACGAGTCTTCTTTATCTTCTTTGTTTCGTTTGATTTTTGAAGTTAGAATTTCTGAAAGCTTTGGTTTATGGTAAAAATGTCGGTAATACCAGAAGATTTGAAGTTTTTCCTTTGCAAAGTAGACAAATTACGGTATTGAAATTATGTGATATAAATTTTTAAACAAATAGTAAAAATAATGAAGTGAATGAGATCGGTACTAGATTAGAACGGTGTGAAAAATGCGAATCAAAGTGTTAAAATCAGATGTGTTGAATAACTGAAGGGATACTTGGAAAAGGAAAAAAAAATCTGATCAGACTATCCACATACCAATGTTTCAAGCTACGCAAAAAAGGATTTTTTCATATAACATTAAATACAAAAATATACATTATTACTAGCCTCACAAAAACTGCGCCTGCTGGAAGATTATTCACAAATCTACAAAGAAGTATTAAATGAAATATTTTTATTTGTCGTACATAAATATACTTTATGATACTGCGCAATGAAAAAGTGTTTTTGATAGAACGCCTACTTTAAGAGCTCTTTTACACTTTTTTTTAAAATGATATACTTAATGGTCTTAAGACTTTCATATTTAAGATTTGCGGATAAAATTTTTTTTAAACTCTTAACATGAAGACGTACTGACGGTGAGAATGGAATTGGAAAATGAGGTGGTGAATTATTTTTTATTGTTAATGTGGAATAACCCTCGCTTTATGTACCTACACATCAAACGCCTGCTCAAAAGATATTTTATGTCTGACTAAAAAAAGAGTGAATATTTCGATATTGTAGAAAATCTTATAGTCTGGCTAACTGCTTTAAAATCCTGATAACCATACTATCAGGCTTTGATGCCGACGAAGTGAAATTGATGGAAACGCTAATTTGATTGAAGCTAGTTGGGATACGAACGAATCAAAAACTTTTGAAGGGTTTCTTGTACGAGTCTTTGTAGTCTATCTTTCCTACGTTTAACAATAATAGTGCCACTTAACACATCAAAATGTCTCTGCGTTATTATCTACCTAACTGATCGTTCTTTTAAAATAATTATAGATAAATCAGAGGTAGAATGCAATGCTGGCTACGGTGTGGTAGATAGAATAAAGAAAGGAGTGCTGAGATGGTTTGGTCGTGTGAAACATACGAACGAGGAAAGGATGGTTAAGAAAATATATGAGGCGAGTGTTGAAGGCAACAGGAATAGAGGGCGTCCGCGAAAGACCTGGCACGATCAGATACTACAAGTATTTGAGGATGGCCCCATTAAAAGCCGCAACAACCGTAGAACTTGTATGAGAAGATGTATGAATGTGGCCGAAGCAAAAGTGGTGTGCCAGGATAGAAGAGTGTGGCGTTCATTCCTCTCTGTCTACCCCTGCGGGGAAACGGCGTGATGGTTAGTTAGCTGGTTAGTTAAATCAATGTTCACAAAATTTTGTTTCAAAGTCATATTTTGATCCAATATTTTGATTTTGATTACACCAGCGTGCATGATGATGATGAAATGTGCCTTAAAACAACTCTTACAACAAAAATCAAGATATTTCTAAACATACAGACACTATCCTCCGGTCCATCAGCCACCTTACCTGTATTTGAACACAATGAGCACATTTAGAGCACAAAATACAATAACAAAATTAATACTTTATATGCCAATTCGAACGAGCTCAAATGAAATATTCAAAGACTTCGACAAAGAATGCGATAATCTGGAAAATATATACAAAAAATTAACTTAAGCACCAATATAAAAAAAATCTTTTGACCATCAAAGCATACAACAGCCCAAACCCATGAGACACAGTAAAAAATTCTTAATACTGGCTAAAAAAGCTACATTTGGGTAGAGATGCTTTAAATATTACTCCGATAAATTATATAACAGACAACCAATGAAAACAAAATATGCATCAAATGGGATAATATATAAGAATCATACTATAAAATGGATAAAGGTTTCTGGTAAAGAAGAGATAAAAAAGGAATTAATGACTTAATAAAAAATAAAATGGTTAACATAATGTTTTAAACATTTTTGTTATATATCGTGCCACAGGATTGTTCTAGTAAGGGGGTACTGTTATCATGAATAAATAATAAAATAAAAAATTCTTTGACAAGAAAGAATAATACATATATTTTTATGTATGTTTTTTTCATAATAAAATGGATGGATTCCTTAAATGGACAATGGCTAGTTTCATCTTATGTAAAATTTCACTTAAATAAATTTTGTACTACATAACTGTTGGTTATTTTGTCATACTCTCCCTTCCATAATTATTATTATTAGATAGGTACCTGTTAAAAAATAGGGATGGCTCCTTTTGAAACCACTATATTAACGAAGTTACTCATTATATAAGTGTAGTATAAAAAATAGTTTAGTGACAATTAAAATCATCATGTGATAACCATATAATTTTTTTTTTATTATTACCAATATTATAATGAGTTTCAGGTTACGACAATTTTTCATAAATACTTACCTATTCTCTAATAAAAAGACACTAGTGTGTTAAAATAAATATCTATTCAGAAATTGAAAATTACGTATATGAGACACCATGAGAACTTTAGTGAAGTAAAAAGTAGTTTCAAGATATCAGCGCTTGAAGTAAAAAATTCACAAAGATTTGGATTACCTCACACGTAAAAAAATAAAAAATATATTTTTTTGCATCATTTCTCATTGTTTTTGATTTAATTAATTGATTTAACAGTAGTGTTGTAATGCATTAAAATATTCAAATTAATGGTTTTCATCCTAAATCAATTACAATGCATTTCACATTTTATTTGATTTACTCAAAGGAATAAATAAACCTAAAAATGCTGAATTTAACTACATTATTAACTAAAATATGACATTTTTTGACTTAATACACTAATGTACTCATGGTGCGATATGTACAGTCATTTATCATATAAAAAAAATGTTTTTTTATAGGATAAAAGTAATGATTCATATACTCCTACAATAAGTAATGCAAAAAAATTCTAACACAAGGCACGTGCTTCATATTTCACTTTAGGATAAATTAAGCAGAACTCGTTGCCAGTGTTATATTAAATTTTGAATTATGCCTTAAACTGAGAATATTTTTTTATATTATGTATCTGGAGATTTCGGGACCTACAGGATTGAGTACAAACAAAACAAGGTAAAATAAATAATAAATCATGTTTCAAAGAAAAATTCTATATTTTCCCATGTAGTAAATTATTAATATTCGCCCGCTGTAACTATTGTTAGCGCTTTGAATTAAAAATGAAATATTATTTTTATAATCATATCGGAAAACTAACAATTTTATCTTAGAGTAAATGTTAATACTGTTTACATAAAAAGTAATTAGGTATTAAAATATAAAAAATAATATTGTTTAAAACATTTAATAAAACGTATATTGCTTACTACTTTATTATCTGATTATCATTTTTTTTATTAAAGCTAAGATGTTCAAAAAATTATCCATTAAATACAGATTAGTTTACTAGGGTAGGTAATGGATAGTCAGTTGAACGTCAGTCCTGATGAAGATACGGTGGTATCAAAACCGGTAGACATAGAGTCATTATTTAAGTGCTTTATACAAAATGATTTAATTAAAATTTATAAAATTTATTTAATTTAAAAAAAACTAACTTTCTCTACACTTTTTTGTGTTGATAAACGATCATGGATTTAGTACAATACAAAATATTTATTTATGTTTGTATATATACTCAAATAACCCTTTATCACTTTGGTACGTACAAAGCAAAGAAAGAAGATATTAGGAATGAATTCAAAGCTGATCTTAGCATAATTAATACAATGAAAAAAGGTCACCCACATGGTTTGGACATGTCGTGCAAATGAATGAAGAAATAATGGTAAGAAAGATATACAACACACCGGTCACCGCGGAAGACGTGGCATGACCAGGTTAACCAGATATTGAAGACGGTCCCGTTAGAAGCCTCAACAAGCGTCGAATTTCCATGCGAAGATGTATGAATGTGAATGAGGCGAGAGTTGTGTGAGAAACGGCGGCTACGTATATAGGGTTATTTGTAAAACATTAATAAGCAGGACTATATTCCTGCTTTGATTATGAGTCGAAAATGTTCAAGCTATTATGACCTAATATCAGTAGTTAAGGAGATATGCGTCATCAAAGTTTGCATTTTTTTTCAATATTTCTGACTTATTTTTTGTAAAACGTTGCACTATCATTACAGTAACTTATATTGAATATGAAAAATTCATTCCCTTTAATACAAGTCAAATAAAAAAATAAAAACCTTCTAATTCCAATTGTAAAACATTCCAATTGGAATTTTTTCAGGGTTTTTATCATTTTATTTAACTTGTATAGAAACGAATGAATTTTTCGTAATCGATATGAGTTACTGTAATGATAGTCCAACGTTTAACAAAAAATAAGTCAGAAATATTGTTAAAAATATGCAAACTTTGATGTCGTGTATCTCCATAACTATTGATATTAGGTCATGATAGCTTGAACATTTTCGACTCATAACCAAGGCAGGAAAATAGTCCTTCGAGGTTATTAATGTTTTACAAATAACCCCGTATAGAACTAGAATACGAAATGATGAGAGCGCCTTTATCTACCCGAAGTTCTCAAGAATTGGAACCGAGGTTTTCAGGAGATTTAGTCTACTACATTGAAAGTGACCATCATTTGGAAGAAACAACAAAAAAAGTTCGTTAGTATCAAAATATGGTTACGACAAGTATGTACATATCATGAAAAACGAATGAAACTAATATTTTCATTCTTGAGAAACTTCACACTGCACAAAATACACAAAAAGTTCAGGAAAACTCAAAAACAGACAGTAGGGAGAAATTTGTGATTGCTAGCTATTCACAAGTAGGTACAATAAGCAGAAGGTTCGGGTATGAGCCCACTGACCGAGAGAAAGACGAAGAAGTAAAGATAAACTTAGTAAAATGGTTTAGCTAAAATAATCGATTAAAAAAAATTAACACAATTTTATAAAAACAACTGTTATAAAAGCAGAATTATCAATGTTTACTGCAAAAAATCGTGGCTAAGCATTTTTATTCAAATTATTAATTAACATTATTTATAGCCACTTGAGTTTATTTTTGAAAAACAATCGGTTTCAAAAAATGCCGGTCGCTTAACCATTTTTGATAATCCAAGTGGCTAAACGATGTTAATTATAAATTTGGACAAAAAAATGACCAATAATTAATCAAGATATATTATAGTATACAGACGAAGCTATTTGTATGAGAAATAGATATGAAAGTTTATTCATGTTTATCGTACGGCTGGCTTAAGTGATCAATTTATAGAATATAACTTTCACCGATTCTACCCATGAATGACTACCACATCTATCAAACTCTTGAAAATTATATATACATATTTATGTTAAATTTGGGCAACTCGTTTCATAAGTTACTTGTATTCACTACTGCTGTCATTGGTTGAAGTTTTTCATCCATGAACATTTAACATCGATACTATGAAGCAGTATAGATGTCGCCGTTGGTAACGGGATATCTATTTTTATTAAAGATTTATTATAGATAATATGAAATAATGAATGTCATATTCATATAAAGGAATATTGCTTAAAAAATTATAGTAAAAAAATAGATATCTCTTTACCAACGATGACATTTTTACTGGTTCATAGTATAAAATATATGTATAAGATAAAATAAAATAAAATATAAAATATAGTATAAATATAGTATAAAATATAGTATAAAATAAAATATAAAATATAGTATAAATTCATCTCTATGAGACATCTAGATATATTGATTAATGATGTTCCTTTTATGGATAAAATCCAGAATTGTAATCTTGAAAAATTTAAACAAACTCAAAAATATTCTAAACATTAAAACATATTATGAGCCCACAAGCTATTGTATTAGAGTGTCAAAGAATATAGCAGAAAGCTAAGATACATTGAGACAAGATTTAATTAAATATTTATTTTTAGTATACATTGTATCTTGATGAAGAGTCCATTGGCCTTGAAACATGTTGATTATTTGATAAATGGTACTTTAATAGTGTGTTTTTTTATTTACTAATATAAATATACACTGTTTCGATAAAAAGATCAAAGTATTCAAAGTTTATTTACGATATACTCGTATTCCCTCCCTTTTAGCAAGAGAAATGTACGATGCAAGGAATATCAAATTCCTGTGAGTATTTTATGAATTTTCTGACTCTGATGCTGGAAATAATCACGTACAAAAATCTGTGAAAAATTCCATCACACACTCACTTTACACGACATTTATTGCTTATGACTTCTTCTGAAGGCGTCTTTTTTGCAAAATGTTGTTCTGTTTTGTAATTTAATTATTCAATTAATGGGGCATATTATCATGGTTTATTAGAAGCATAATTGAAAGTATATTTCCAATAATTACCAAACATCAGAAAGTTTGTTCTATTTTCAAAGCACAGGCATTTGGCTTAGTTTGAAAATAGTTGTTTCCGCCGGTCGCCGGGCGCCGAAATAATGAAGTGTGATTGGTCGAAACTGACATTCGACGTATTCTACTCCAATCGCTAGCCAGGATTTAAAACCTTACAAAATCCGACCAGTTGACAGTTAGAACGGAGTGTGCCGGTATTTTTTTCTGTTGAAAATTGACTTTTTTTTTCGTACGAGTACAATAAACGACGTAGCCGAAGTTCTAGCTATTTGGAACAGATGCAGACGTGCAGAATTCGATGAAGCCTGGAGAATCAAAGTTGGTTGAAGGCGCATCATATACTCGATCGACAACAAGCGAAGTTTTCTAACACCAGGGAAAGACGCATGCTGTAAGTACAATTTTTGAATGTGTAAATAGCTAGTTATTGGAAGGTATATTTCGAGTGTATGGATCAAGCGCTTCATCGACGGAGATTGGAAAGGAAAATATTAATTTCTTAACTCCGATCCACGTGCGGTGGTGGCAGTCCGTCCGTCATCGTATACTAGTAATAATATTAATATGAAACGTATATCGTGTTCGCAAATCAATATATACTACCAGGAAAGCAATCGGCGAAGCCGATTGCTTACTGCTAGGTCCTGTGGGCGGCTATTGTGGCCACTTCGCGGCCATTGTGTTTGCTGTGCAGCAAACACAATTGTTTACCTATGCCTACGTCAGCCGCTTCGCGGCCAATTGTATCTGGCAAATTTCCACTTTTAATTGCGGGTAGTTTAGATATAATTAAGACAAAGTATTTATTCAGTATTCGGATTCGAACCTGGCATCTTCTGATCCGTAGTCAGACGTGTTATTCGTTACGCCACAGGAGCCGAAAAGCAACATGGCAAAATTATTGTATACAAATAGAAATCATCATACGGAGACAGAAACAAACGACATTGGTTAGCGTAATTAATATATTGCTATCTTTTTGAATTGTTTTCACCAATAATATTTTTGAGGAATTTCTCGCTTATGTGGCCGCTGTATTGTGTTTTCAAAAATGAATACAAAAAAAATTACATAGCCAACGATATGCTATTTGGCAGCGGCGTGCAGTAAAAACATCGCAGCATGACTTTAACGTAACCAATTATTTGGAAAAAAATCTGAATACAACATTTATTTCGAAATATTTCCATCACAATTGTTATCATAGCATTCATATTTTGACATATCATAAAAATCTGTAGCTATTGATTTCTATTTTTTTCCAAAATATACGTTTACAAAAAAGTCATGCTTCAATGTTCCCACTGCACGCACCTGCTATTTGGGTATAAATAAGTTAATATCTAACATGCTGCGATTGGTTGATAATACGCGTGTGTGAATTTAATCTCCAATATAATTAACAATGAATTTTCTATCAAAACAATAATGCCTTCAAATAATTCCCTTTTTACACAATTAGATACTGACAAATCTTTTTCGTTTTTCGTATATATTCTTCTTCTTATATATATATATATACGTATATATATATATATATATATACTATATATGTAATATATATATATATATATATATATATATATATATCTATATATATATATATATCTATTATATATATATATATATATATAATAGATATATACATATACATATTTTCGATATGTGTAAATGGTTGAATTTTCGATTTAAAAAAGGCAAAAAAAAGGGAAAATTAAATATTATCCAAAAATATACAGTAAATTGATTAAAAAAGCTCAGAACAAAGAAAATCGAACTTTTCCTGATTTTACGGTATACCTACGTAGGGACCATCGATGTATCATTGCAATTTTACTTGAAAATTTCATCTCAATAATTTTCAATGAATGAAAAATAAAAATAAAACTTTTTTGTGTACCTACGAATCTTAAAAAAAACAGTGACGCGAACATCCAACATTAATTAACCCGTAAATATAATAATTTGTAAAGTGACAGAAAATAAATCACCCTTTACAGACCCCAATTAAATCAAATAAGATACGCGCCGAGAGAAATTTGATATGTAAAAAATGTTCTTCATATAGTCCAATAGATCGGAGGTTTAAAGCTAACGAAAGGGTCTCGTGGCGGCAGTCAATCTCCCGACCCACATTTACAGCCACCAGCGGCACTTAGCCGCGGCAGATTGGAAAATCCTGATCGGATTACTTCGCTAGTTGCCGAAGGGTACTCCTCCCTCGGTTAGCCAAGACGCCGAAGGTAATTCGATACCAGGGTAAATTACCAAAAAGAGCCCAATTTTGGTTTGAAACTAGTGATACGTAGCACACTCTATACATAAGTCTGGTATATCTGACCTAATATTTATTATTTTAATATTAAATGCAGTTGTAATCTAAGCAAATGTTTGAATTAATTACAAAAGATCTAAAGAAAAATCAAATGACGAAATGAAGACAGAAAAAAATTATAGAAAATTCAAGACTTAATTGAAAAATCTTCTACAAAAAACCATCACAATAACGCAATGAAAAAATCTTATCAAAAACAATCTATACATACTTTTAAATGTTATTAGAATACCTTCTTGATTATTAATTTTTATAACTTAATTTAATGTTTCCTTGTATATATCTTATTTACTTAATCTAATGTCTCACATTTTTGTATTCTTGTATTGTTTATATCTTACTTACTCAATTTAATGTCTTAATTTTTATAACTTAATCTAATGTTTGTTTGTCTATATCTTACTTATTTAATCTAATGTCTTACCCTAACGATTTCATTAATAATAAATATATACATATATGACAATGCCCCCACTTTTAAACACGAGAAGAAATTCTCATTTAAAAGTGGGTAAGCGTGTAATATAAATGTCTATTAATTATATTATATTGAATACATTCTTAAGTGTGTACATTTACCAAATAAATTTAATGAAAAAAAAAATTTAAAAAATCAACGTAAAAATATTTCATCTGCGACTAGGATTCGAATACCGGACCCCCGCCTTATGCGGTGGGTTATCCAGTTTCGCCACAGCAGTTTAGTACATTGACGTCAATTCATTAATATATAGCTATTGTAATTGCCTACTACTTTGTGGTTATTCATTGCATTATGAAAATGTGAATTATCATTACAGTAACTTGTATCAAATATGAAAAATTCATTCGCTTTAATACAAGTCTAATAAAATGATAAAAATCTTCCAAAAATTGAAAAAGTTTTTTTTTACGAGGTTTTTACCGTTTTATTTAAGTTGTATTGAAGCGAATATTTTTTTCATAATCGAAACAAGTTACTGTAGTAATAATTTATAAAAATAAAAATTTTGATATTGCGTTTCTCCATAACAATTGGATCATTGTTGCTTGAACATTATCAACTCGTTATCAAGGCAGGAATCCAATTACTGATTATAGGTCTACAATTATCTACTTAATTGTTGACATTCCACCGAAAGTGTACAGAACATTTTGTATTCAAATGTGAATGAAAGATTTCCCGAAGTTTTTACTACTGGCTGAGACACAGTTTATTTATTTTTTAATTGTTAACTTTTCTTTGTGTGTTTTTGATAAATTGATTTCATTTTATATATAGTATCGTATTCCTTAAACATTTTTTAAAATATGCGAACTTGGTGGAAAGGGACGGATCTTCGAGAGAAATAGGTAGTAGGTATACAAGAAACATAAAAATACATCAATAAGTTCTACTTTCAAAAATCTAATTTTTTTATGATAGGTACGTATATTTACTAATGATAACGATATCCCCTCACTAGTACAATAATGTGTCGAGGTGGGCACAATGTACAACATCATTGCTTAAAACATTTAATCTTTTATTATGTATTATTCATAGTTCATTTCTTTTTGCCCCTTTTTTTCTATTTTATGATATAATGTGATCCCATTTGTTGCATCTTTAATTTCCATTGGGAGTCTGTTATATACTAATTTATTAGAGTAATAATATACTGAATGGACCTCAACCCGAATGTAGTTTTTGTAGTCGGTATTGAGCAATTTTTATTTTTACTCTGTCTCGTGGGCTTAGACTGTTCTGTGTTATAATAGTTGTAAGAATTTTTATATTGGTGGTTAAGTAAAATTTTTTGCATACATTCGCCAGACTTTCGAAACATAAAATTCTTTAAATATTTATTTTGAGCTCTTTAGAATTGGCATTTTAAATATTAATATTATTATTTTAGCGTTTCGTGCTCTAAAAAGTTGTTTAACAGTATGTGGGCTGTACCTCCCCACCCTATTATACCATATTCTATTTTTATATTATTATAATTATATGATGATCACTACTGCAGTATTCAAGATATGGATCTACAAAAATGCACGAAATAAGCGGGTTTGTATAGTAAGGAATGAAAAATCATTCCAATGCATATTAATATTTTAAATGATAGGAATAAAATGTTTAAATACCTCAGACATGTGATATGACATTTAAAGAAGTATCAGATATGTCGTTTAATAATGAAGAGAACATCAATATTTCAATTTAATATGATTTTTTTTTAAATTTAAATCAATTACCAACCGAAGAGGATCGTCGCTAACGAAGGAAACCACTTTGGAAATATCTTCAATTATCATCATTATCAACATCATTCTTGGCTCTAAAACCCCCGGTGGGTCTTGGCCTCCTCAAGAGTCTTCTTACACTCGCTTTAGTGCCAGCTCTCTCCTGTTCAGAAGCTCCAAGGCAGAAATGTCGCTCCATCTTAATTCTGGCTCTTCTTCTATTATAATTTTCTCTTCTATTATAATCTTCAGTTATAATTTACAATAATAATGCGTGCCCAAACATTAGACTCACCCTGTAAAATTAAAAATGTTATGGTTGGTTTCACAATGAAAGCTCACTTATAACTTCTCTAATAATTTTATACTCCGTTCGGAACGATTATGAGCCTTGTTTTGTCTGAAACATTTTGATGAATTCAACAAGATTTTGAGGGTAAATTACGTAAAGCACAATTCATACAAACGAGTGGACAGGTTGATAGCGATAACGAATTATTTCGTTGATTGAATAGAATAATAACAATACGAAGCTAATGACGGTACACCGGAAATAATTTTGAAAACAATGGAGATTTCAAATTTAGAACATACGAGGTTTTGTTTTGGAAACAAAAGAATTGTTGCGAATTAACGGGTATTAAATTTCGAGATTGTATTAAGAAATTGAGAAATCTTTTGTTTTAACAGTGATATTAATTTCAATAACTGGTCCTGGAAAAATTCTATTAATGTGTTTATAATAAAGTGAAACAATAATAGGTTTTATTGGCAATTGTACTTCATTTATCAAGATTAATCTAGGCGTATTGAGTCAATAAATAATTTTATGAAATGATGTTAAGATAAGAAGTTTATTTAGTAATATCGCAAATACTACGTTATTTTATCAATAAATTATGATCATTTTTGTAAGTTAAATAATAATTCTTCTTTTTATTCTTGTGCCCTAGGCTATTTGGTCGGCTTTTGATGACTATGAAGAGGTTGGTGATTTAATAAACCTGAGATCTCTCATCGTTAAAAATACCGCTTTTCTTAATCCTAACGCACCATTCCTTGCGAAGGAGAATTGGACGTAGTTTTGAAGAAAGAATCTAACCCACAAAATGCGAAAAATGAGTTATGTACGGGTTTGGACAGCTCAATACGATATCTCAAATATACTTATAATAATAGCTCAATACGTGTTGAAAACATCCAAGCCCTAAGTATTTTTATTTATTATATTTTTGTAAATACTTATATTTGTACTATTATTAATATAATTATATAATTATAGTAATATTTTCTTACCCACACCACGGCCATCATAATTAAATTAACTCTGCAACTAAAAAAATAGTGAAACCAAATTAATTAATCAATTAGAAAGACATGCAGAACAATCAAATCCACAAAAAAATATTTGACTGCTACCGGGATTCGCGACATACAGATAAGGTCGATATATTCATGGATATCTAATAGTCCGCTATAGCCTTATTGGATAACGCGCCTGCCCTGGATAGGAGGAGATCCGTGGTTCGAATCCCGGTAGCAGTCAAATATTTTTTTGTGGATTTGATTTTTCTGTATATCTTTCTAACTGATTAATTAATTTGGTTTTAAATTTCACAGAACTTTGTTCTGAAAAAAATGCAACTTCACAAATGATATAAGAAAAGTTAAGTATATGTTAAACAATAAAAAATAAAGAAAATCGTTTATTGTATGTTTACGCTTCTTTTACACTAGGTATCTGCTATATAATAAGTTGCGAATGAGTGCTATGATTATAATATAATTAGTGCCATTATATTTGAATAAAATGTGAAATATAATCTTGAGGTCCACATTTATCTACGAAAGTCCGTTGGATTTTCACAAACAAATGTGGCAGGAACGCAAACAAAATAGTTTATACTATAAAGATTTCAAATTGTTCAATGGACTGCCAGAAACTGTGAGGAAAGTCACTAAGTAGATTAAGTGCAAAAAATGTGAAATATAAGTTCAAAATCTTTCAACTTATTGAAATATAAGACACCCAATAAGTTGAAATATTCAATATCTTATAAATTGTTTATTTATTATATTTTTATAAAAATAAACATTTATATTGAACAAATATATTGATTATTTATTTTTTCAATAAATATTCAATTATTCATTTTTATTCAATTTATAATATTTGAATTAAAATTGTTCAATATACACAAAATCAATTTTATTATTTTGTTGAAATGTCAACAAAATCAATTATTATTTTCTGTATATAAGTATTTAGCCAACGTTCCAGGTCCTACTCCAGGTTTCGTTATTAATAATCGAGTCTAATACCAAAAACTAGTACAAAAAAAGAAAACACAAAAGTATGGCACATAATTCGAGAAAAAAACGAAGAGAACATTTATAAATGTCATATATTACACTATAAAATGCCAAGAATATTTATATACCAGGATTTACAACCCATCAGTCTGCGATAACCTAGTGGAGGGTATGAAAGATATGATCGGTTTTATTTACACACTAGTATAACTCAGGATTATTTGAAATAAATATAAAAATTACATTTTTTAAATAATTGTATACTGCTTTTCTGCCTGTGTGTTACTGATTAATTCTTTATCGCCATGCAACGTGTCCTCACATCCTTACATAAAAGCTGTGTATATACGAAAAATTATTTTTGCCTACGATCCTCGCTTTAATTTACTTTTAACAAATTGTTCCCGTGAGAGCAAAATCGCAATGAAACATAAGCAAAGAATTTTAATAAACAAAGTTTTATTTAACCGAAGGCTTTCTTCAATTTTAACTTCAACCATAATCTATATGTCCACAGAAGAAATTCATTTTGTCTCACGTACCTACCAGCGCTTCAATATTTTTTAATTGAAACTGGTTCTGATTTCTTTGTTGAAATATTTTGAAATGTTATCTTTTTTATGACATAAACGTATTTAATAATGGCTTATTTACATTTTATTATGTTTAGTTTAGTTGAATGGTTAATGCAGTTTAAAAAATATCAGTGTTTTTATTTTTTTCTGGGAGCCTGGGAGTTTTTTGACGTGTTTCTGTGACGCTTGTTGTCGGTTGTGACGCTACAGTAATTCGACCTCATTGCCTGTTGTAGCGGTCCGGTTTAAAAATGTAGTAAAATTGGAAACAATATATCGCCGTAATTTGGAGCGTGGAACTTGATCGACATAGTTAATAAGTGGATAGGACTTATATTGTTTTTTTTCTATTATAAATCATGAATCTATTTATATGAATCTATTCATGTGAATGTGTGTTAAATATAACAAATTAATTTTTTTTAAATATTTTCTTTGAAAAATCTTTTTTTTTCCATCACTAACTAACTAACTAACTAACCATCACGCCGTTTCCCTGCAGGGGTAGGCAGAGAGGATTGAACGCCACACTCTTCTATCCTGGCACACCACTTTTGCTTCGGCCACATTCCTACATCTTCTCATACACGTTCTACGGTTGTTGCGGCTTTTAACAGGGCCATCCTCACTACTGTAGTAACCTTATCGTTCCGTTCCTTTCGCAGGACGCCCCTCTATTCCTGTTGCTTCAACATTCGCCTCATATATTTTCTTAATCACCATCCTTTTCCCTCGTTCATACACGTTCACACATGACCAAACCCATCTCAGCTCCTTTCTTTTTATTCTATTCTACCACCTAACAGCCAGACATGCATTCACTTCTATATTTGTTCATTCCCACTTCTATCGACCAAGATTTTCCACACAAGCGTCTTAGTGACCGCATTTCAACCGCATTCAGTCTACTTTCATTCCTCTTTTGCCAATTCCAGGCTTCACTTCCATACATAAGGGTTGGCACTAGAACGCCATTATGTACCGCTAGTCTTGCTTCTTTTGACAGATTCTTATTGGCCATAATTGCATTTAGTGCACCATTAACTTTGTTTCCCGCAGTTACTCTCCTTTCGATATCATTCTCAGCCTTGCCGTCTCTACTAAACATACTTCCCAAATACACAAACTCGTTCACTTGTTCCATCACTACAAACTGAGTAATATCTGCATATGGCCGTATTCTAAAATATGCAATATTGCTATTTCTATAATATCTTGACAGTTATTGTATAACATTGTAATGCCACCAATTTTGGCGTTTTTAGTTTGACATGTTCGAAATTAATGGATTCGATCAATTAGAAAGCTCATTATTAATTAATTGTGAATATATAATAATGGTAATATTAATTGTGAATAACTTTACGTGTCAAAACTTTCCGATTGGTTGAATTCATTAATTTCAAACCAGTCAAACTAAAAAGGTCAAGTTTGGCGACATTACAATGTTATACATAACTGTCAAGATACAAAAATAGCAGTTCTTTGTTCTAGTTTGACTTCTCTTCACACTTTGAAAGCAAATTTCTCAAATGACAAATAAAAGATACTTTTTAGTATTCTTCTTCCAAAGCTGCTATTTTTTATCACACTAAAATAACCTTTTCAAATACGGTACGTTAAGTGTCTGCTGCCTGTTGATAAATAATATACAAATAAATATGCCATTATAATACAGTAAAGTTCCCGAAATTTCCAAAGTTTCCAAAACAAAACTTTTTGTGGCAGGCAAAACAATAAAAATGTCTTATTCAGATGTTAATAATCTCTCCATATTCCCTCAAATCTCACAAGACGGCTCAATAAATCCCCGTAAAACTTTATACCTGTCCTGAAAAGTTTTAATACGAGCTGTTCAAAAAAGTATTACAAGTTGTACAAAGGGTTGGGAAGGACTGTTTGGGGTGGCGAAGGGAGAATTTGTTTATTTCTGCGCACATTTGAGGTGTTATCTTTACAAATCGATATCCTTTCGATATATTATTACAACACACATGAAAGTGTGGGAAAATGGCTAGAATTTCTTTAAAAAAAGCCTCCAAAACAAACGCACGTTTATATCATTTCTGATCCATATATTATATAAAGAGGTAAGGTTTGTAAGTTTTGGCGTAATAGGTAATCTCAGAAACAACTCATCAGGTGCCAAAAATTCTTTCACCAATATTTAGAATAGACTTTCAGTGTAGATGTAGGCTATATATTATTCTGTTAAAATAAAAGGGCGTATCGTGGTGACCTATTTTACAACTTAAGTCGACGAAAAATAGTCGAGCGATGCGTTTTTTACGAACGCTGCCTTAACGGTAAGAAATATTTAAATACTTTTTAAAGAGAAGTTGTAGAACCCAAAAACTTCTATAAAGAATCCGCAATGACGTATATCTATATGTAAAGGTAAGTACACAAATTGATAAAATATGACAAAAAATGACTAAAAATCTACGCCACAAAAGCCGCGCGGGTACGCCAGTATGAAATAAATTCAGATTAAGTGGTTTGAAAATACCGATGTTAAATCTATATAAAATAATATTGTACAAAATACATGGATAAGGATAAAGTAGAAGGAAAGGAATATTTAGAATTTAGATGGAAGAGGGTAAGGAATCGGACAGGATCTAGGAAGCAATGGTGAATGACCACCCCGAAATAAGGAAAAAACGACCTAGATAAGTTTTGGATACTTCCTCGTAGGCCTCGCTGGTATCAGCGTTTCAAAAGACGTTATGCTGGTGAAATCCTAACTGTATATGTATAACACAAATATTTCACAATTACGCTGATAGCACAAGTTGTACTTTTCATTTTTGTCATCATCAAGTACGATTTCTATAGACGATGGAATCCGAGTAAAAATGATTTGATATTTTTTTTGAAGATGTAATATTTTAAACATTTTTGCTTCACTTATAAAAGGCTTCATAAAAAATGAATGAAATTATTGGGATTTTCGCTGAGTTAAATTGATACGGTAATACCAAAACTTCCAAAACGTTTTGTGGGAATCGGTGGGGCCTTTAGTTCGTGGTTATTTTCTGGTCCGCCAATATATAATGCACGTCACGTTTTTTAGACATTTTTTTCTGAAAAAACGACACGTAATTAATATTTGGGCTAACGCAATGTGTTTAAAAAAGCAATAGACTATACTAAAAATGGGGACAAAACACAAACGCTTTAATCAAGAGAAGGTAAAATTTTTAAATGAAAATAGGTGGGTTATGTATCCGAAACTATAGCTATTTTTATTTTTTAAAATAATTTATATTAAACACACAGACCACCGACAGGTCGTTAATGATACATAATTATAGCGAGTTATTAAAGTACAAAGATAACACGTTACAAATTACACTTTGTTTGGTAAAGAAATTAGAAATAATGATAAAAACAATATAAATCAACAAGTAAAATTAAGAATTAATTGTGCTATAAGTCACAGGGGACAAAATAATAATACCGCGTCGGCGTCGCGCGTCGGTGTGGAGTGTGTGGGTTTTAAGGTCAGGCGCGTTATGCTCGGCGTAACGAATTACCGTTTTTTTTTTTAATTTTACGCTTTACCAGGCCAAGATACTCAGGTTCGAGTAAATCCCGTGGATTATTTTTGACCTCACCGTGAATCGAACCCGGAACCATCGGTATGTGAAACCAGTGTCATGCCCACTGGGCTACGAGGGCCGCCAGCCACTAAGATCAAATTCTTCGTTTGCTCTTACTGAAATATAATTTAATGCATGTATGAATTTTGTATGCACACATGAATACCTCTCTGGCATACACAAAATAAACCACGTACTATGTTGTATACCTTGCATTGGAACATAGCCAGACAGAATTTCAACGCTTGCAGTCTGGCTTTCTTGCAAGTGGACATAGTTAATATATGAAATATACACACATTACTCACTTTGACGGCTAAATTCATGGTGTAAATCTTCCGTCGCATGATGCGCGCTGGCAATAAAAAAAATCACACAATTTCTACTTATATTTCAGGCCTCTAGGGTGGTGTAACTTCTTAAGCAATATTGCAATATTGCGTCTAAAATGTTTATGCCATGTTTGATAAGAAGGTAAACTTCTTTGGAGTAAAACTGCGAAAAAATCTTATTACTTACTTTAACTAGTTAAGTTTTCCAAAAAAATGATACTTATTCCTTTCATAAAAGTTTATAAATACTATCATACTATGAAACCTTTGTAACGAAATCGTATCTTTATATTATTGGAAAACTAGGACCAACTACAATTTTCCTGAACGCCTACTAAACGATATCCTTTGTACATTTTGGAAACACCTAAAATAATTCAAAATAAAATCACAAACAATGACACCTTACAAAGTTTGTGACAAAAAGTTAAATAAATTATTATGTCTTCTTAAATTACTACAAAATGTATTTGTGGTAACAATATTTATATAATTATCAAGAAAACACTTTATATAAACCAATATATTGTTCAATTTTCAACAAGTTTTCAAAAATAAATATATGGCCATTGAATAGATTTAACTCAAAGATAAAATGTTGTAGATATTCATTCGCAAGTCACCCTTTTATAATTTGTTCACTTTTCTTAATTCCCAACAAACAAAATCGTTTCACAGAATAACAACGAGCTTTTATTTTGCAGCAATTTTAAATAGAGAAATAAATTCGTATGTATCCTGATTCAAATAATTTTAATATAGTTCCAGAAAATAAGTACTTGCCAGATAATATATAAAAAGGTAAAGTTTGTAAGTTTGAATGTAGGAAGTAGTCTCCCAAACTAGTCATCCTATTTCAAAAATTCTTTCACCAATTAGGATTAATTTTCAGAATGGACATAGGATATATACTAACCCGTAGAAATAAAAGCACCTTTCGTAGTGACCTATTTTACAACTTAAGTCGACGAAAAAATGGTAGAGCGATGCGTTTTTTATGATCGCTGCCTTAACGGTAATTTATAGAGAAGTTGTAGATCTCAAAAAGTTCTATTAAAAATCTGCAACAATATATATTTATATGTTAAGGTTAATACACAAATTTATAAAATATGACTAAAAGTTACTAAAAATCTAAGTGTGAAAAGCCGCGCAGGTATGTTAGTCTGAGATAAAATTAAATTTTATTGTATGTGTGTATTTTTGTGACTCTAAATGTATATTAAAATGTAATGTCATCGACATCAAGTCAATGTGCAAAATTTCAGTTCGATTGGATGATAGAAAGTGTGTTAATTTTCAATTCCAAGATTTTCCATAAGAAATCAAGACCGGTGGTAAACTTTATACAAGGGATTTAAAAATGTGATTATACAGGGTGTAACAGAGCTATTCCGCAGTGCTGTACAGGTAGATTCCTGCTTTAATTATGGGTCGAAAATGTTCAAGTTTCAAGTTCAAGGAGATATGCGACATTTAATTTGCATTTTTTTCAATATTTCTGGCTTATTTTATGTAAAACGTTTAACTACCATTAATATGAAAAATTCATTTCCTTTAATAGAAATCAAATAAAATTTAAAAAAAACTTCCGATTGCAATTATAATTTTTCAAGGATTTTTATTATTTCATTTAACTTGTATTGAAGCGAATGAATTTTTCGTAATCGATTTAAGTTACTGTATTGATAGTTCATATATTTGTAAAATTTACGTTAGAAATATTTAAACTTTGATATTGAATAACTCCATAACAATCGATATTTGGTCATGGTTGCTTAAACATTTTTAACCCAATCATCAAAGGCAGGAATCCACCTGTAAAGTATTGTGGACTAGCTCTGTTACATCCAGTATATTGCTAAAAAATTAAAGCAAAAATTCAAACTAGACGATTCCTTTCTGGATTTTTTATTCATAAGAGCCATTGTTTTCTACTGTTAGTTCATTGGATTATATTAAATAAATTGATCGTTTTTAATTATATACTTTTTAATGCTTCTTTTGTAAAGTAATATACGAATTTATTTCACCATCACTAAAGAAGTAAATACCAGTATTTTTAAGTGTCCCCTCCGATCTGCAAATCGATAGTCCTTTTAGGTTTGTTATTTTGGCCTTTTGCCGCTTGAGCCAAAGTAAATCTATTTTGGCTTTTTGTCGCTCCGTACCAAAAGTAATTATTTAGGAATTGTTTACTAGACAAATTGGAAATGGACTGGTTTTAGAGAAGTGTGGTGGAGGTGGCACAAGAAGGCGGGGGCCCGCTCCGATGGGAAAGAAAATACCCTTCTGATTAAATCAATTCAATTTGTACACTAACAACGTCACACTGGGTTACATGAAAAAATACAATATCGATACTAACGTACTCATAATTCAATCAAGTAGCAAATTTATTTTCTTAGATTACATATTTTCGATCATACAAGAAATAATAATACATAGAAAAACCAAGACGCAATCAAAATGAATTTAGTGCCTTTTTTTTGGTAACTTAACTTGCCACTAGTCGCTAGTTTAGTATGGTAATTTAAAATATATTTTTTAAAGTCGAGGATAATATTTTTTTCTATGGATTGTTGTTAAATATATTTAATGAAGTCCGTTCATGGCTATTTAACTTTGATTGCATTATTAAAAAAAATTGAGCGAATCTCAAGTGGCCGCTAATGATATGTACTGACCATCTTTTCTCAGTAACTCTTCGTTCGTTCCTTAGTAACGCTCAGTGATGACTGCTTACAGCAGTTTGGATGGATCAAAGAAGCTGTCCAATGGAATCATTTTATTTAATTGGAATTATACGTTATTTTTTCAATATATTTGTGGTGGTCCAGAGCCGCCACGACTCTAGCCGCACCGGCCGCCATTAGGTACTTGCACTCTGTCGCCGACCGCCGTAGCCATCGCAATATTTTTTGCACTCAACGCCACTTCCGTAAATTTATCCCAACAAAATACCACAGTAAATCGCGAGTATAATCTACGCCCTGTATTCATCTACTCATTCTGCCTCTGCTGAATTATTACACACACCACGCGCTACTCACACAATACACGCCACGTGCCGATACAAGAAGATGTCTTTGGACGGGTGGGCATTTTCTTCTCAGAACACGTACGTACATTATACCCGCTAACGATTTATATATTACAAACATTATTACAAATTATTAAGGTAAGTGTGTTCTTTAATCTAATATCCGCTTATGTGTGAAGTAACGAAACAATCACGTTGTCAGATCCGTACAACGCATAAATTATGATAAAAAATAAAGAGTCCTTTGGCTTTGAACAGAATTTCACAATTACGTTTTATGGTTCACTATTCGGAATTTTTATAATCCATTAGTTTGTTTCCAATATAAATGTGAGTCGGGTGAGTAGTCATCTCGCTCGCACGTCTAGTTTGATCGCGGCTTTACGCAGGCCGTGTTAGAAGTAGACGAAATCCGACTGCCTAAAAGCAAGCAGCTAGTAATTACGTATATTCTATTACCTGAAATAAAGACGTGTTACAACAAGAGTCGTATTATTATCGAGTCCTTCCGAGACAGAAGATACCCAGAAAACAGATAAATCATTATAATTAAAAGTGTTGATTTGATAATCATCATTCTTTATTGAGTAGGTACAAGCGTACCCATCACTAAAATAATATATCTAAATCCAAGATTATCTTTTCATTGTCTACAACATTACCAACCAAACTGGCGTTTTCAAATACTGGCTGGTTTGAAGTTCAATATTTTGTATTCCAATTGGAATTTCAAATTAATATTAATGTCACTTTAAAGCTATGGCATTCCTTTTTTAAAATTATTTATTAATTTGTTTTTCTGTCGTTTGTTTTTTCTTTGATATTACTGTGTCTGCAACCATGAATCAAATCATATTTCGCGTTATTTTCCAATATGATTATCACGGCACTAATGCTGCACAGACGGCATGAAATATAAGCGACATTCATGGACCAGGTATCGCAAATGAACGCGCGGCGCGTTTTTGTTTGATTTCTTGCGTTCTGGAAATTTCGACCTCAACACCCTTGGTAGAACGGAGCTTATAATGACAATTTAAAAGCTATAGTGGAAGCGGATTCATCTAAAACCACGTCAGATTTAGCAACGACCTTCAACGTAAGTAACAAAACGATACTGACTCATTTGCGTCAAATTGGGAAAATAAAGAAGCTCGCAAAGTGGGTATGAACTTTGTGAAGGACAATAGCAAAATTGCATCGAGGTTGCTTTAATTTATCGAATCCCGTACCCAGGATTTCTATAGCAAAGGTTATAAATAAATGATCTTTTATTAAAGTGGCAAAAATGCATGGACAGTAATTTATTTATTTACTAGCTGTTCATACAAAAGTTAGATTCGAACGGTATATATTTGCATCGAAAATATATCGGGGGGAGGGGATAGGGTAAAATAATAGGGAGGAATTGTCGCCTATGCTACCAGCTGAGTCCTAAAGAATTAGTTTCCAAATTTTGAGTCCGATCGGGCAAACGGTACAGATTTGCATTGAAAATATGTCAGGTGGAGGGGAAGGGGTAAATGAATAGGGGGGAAATATTTCCTCTGCTACCCGCCGAGTCCTAAAGAATAAGTTTCCAAATGTTGAGTCCGATCGGTTAAACGGTACAGGTTTGCATCGAAAATTTGTCACGGGGAGGGGGAGGGGTACGAGAATAGAGGGGAAGTGTTGCCTATGTTACCCGCCGGGTTCTAAAGTATAAGTATGCAAAATCTGAATCGAATCGGACAAACGGTGTAAATTTGAATAGAGAACAGAAAGACAGACAAACAGACATTGAGTTTCTAAGGTATAGATTTAATATTCACGGAAGATCAACAGCACAACAAAGAAGCATAGAAAGCCTTACAGCTAGACCGCATTCAAAAAAATGTGCACAAAAGATATGTGTGTACATATATACGATGCAAAAAATATATGTGTAGATATACGATGCAAAAAATGAACACAAAATAAGTTTTTCTAGTAAGTAAGTTACTTTTTTTAAACAAAAAAATATATATTTATTTGGAATATCATATTGATGCTTGTAATACGGGCTTGTCAGGCAACTTTCCCCATTTCTTCATACGGGACAAAGCTAGTGAATGGTTTTTTGATTTTTGTCGACCTATAATATAATATAGATGGCCAAGTACAGTTCTCCACTTTTTGAAATATGTTAATAATGATAAATATGTTATGAAATAAACTTAGACAAGTTAAGAATAATATAACAAGAAAGAATAAAAATTTAAACAAAAGAAAAAGCGAGTTAATTATTATCAGAAAATCTTCGAACTTAAAACTGACTTACTTTTCATAAAAAAATATTTTAAATATTCCATATAAAACGTAAATTTCATAGGAAGGTATATTTGTGAAATAACTTGAATTAAAATTGAATTGAAATAATAAGAATTGTATTACCTTCTCAAATGTCGTTATGATGCAAGTCGATCTCGCGATGACAATTAAAATACATTTTACTTTCGTAATTACAACGAACACGTGACTCAGTTGTGACTTTATGATTTGTCATAGATCGTTATGTCGCATTCGTCTACTGAATGTTTAAATCAGATTATCTTGTTTCTTTTTTCGTGTATTTATTTTCCTGGCGCCAGCAACGGGATCTCGAGAAAATTCTTTGCATCACAATCTCGGATTTGAAAACATCCCGGGATCAGATCTTCACTATTTGATAGTTTTCCGATGTAATGCGTGAAAAAATGTCCAAGTAGTTTTTCAAATAATAATGATGAAGGCTTAATCAACTTTATCAAAGTTAGGTTAAAGTCAAATACACGATAATTTATCAATGAATTTTTTTTTTGTTGTATCGATTGATTCAACGTTAGTATTATACAGCCAAAAAAACGGCTTAAACATCCCTAGACAGCAAATGAAGCGTACATCAATATTACGTGTATAATTTTACGTTTCGGAAAGAGTGATTGATGGTAAATAATACAATTGGTCAGACTGTCAAATTTGTGTACAAAATATGATTGATGTTACGTATCACGTATGTGAAATAGACATTGCGGAATTGGGTTATCGGGGGAGGTCAAGGGTCGTGGCTGAACGGGCCGATAATTAAGAAACCCTTCAGTGTCAGAGCTCTCAGTCGGAACTTACAAAGCACGACGCTAATAGAAGATCCCGGAGTCACCCCTAGACGTGAAATGTATTTTCTTTTAGTCATTAGGGGTAGGTAATGGTCTGGTGTGGTTTGAATTACGTCTTTGACTGAGAAAAATTCCGACACAAGCAGCGGCATTACTTAAAAATTAGATCTCTCTGCACAGTGGAAAAACTCACATACGGATGTTGTAAATTTCATTTAAATATATTTCTTCCTTCTCTCGGGATAACAATATACTGTAAAATTTATTTTGAGAAATCATCTGTCAAATGTTAAAATTTATATCATTATAGCGGAAATATTGGCTTCAATTTGACTAACTTCCCATCACACCGCTTCTCCGCGGGGGTATGCAGAGAGGGTGGTTGCCTGCCAAATTGCAAAAAAAAAACAGTTACCAATCACATACATGTTGAAATACCTCGCTACTGGCAACTCGTTGAACTCAGGGGAATAAATTCATCAAATAATTTATTCGAACTTTAGTGATTTTTAAGTAAAAAACGGTATGGCATTAATACCAGGCGCGTACAGTAAGTGCATTGAAGCATGACTTTTACGCAGATATACTTACATTTTGAAAAAAACTTAATTATTCAATTTTAATAACAGAGTATTAAGATATTTTAAAATATTGCAACGAGGCTAAAAAGAATCACGCACTGATGTCAAGTGACAGTTGTTTGAAATGATCACAACACCACCGAAGATTCCAGAACGGCCTAGCGTAATCTACGGCTTACGGCAAGCATCGAGAAACATCTACAAAAGCCTGGAAGCCACGAGAAAGTCCTCGAAAACACTGGAATCGTCAGGAGGTTTCGATATCAGCATTAGCCAACATAAATAGGACCGCACACGGGAGCAAGAACGGTTGTTGTTTTTGGGTGCGCTTGACAGCGACACGGAAGCGAACGCAGCCGCGTGTTGCGAAGGCTAGGGGGGCCAAGCGAGCGGTCATTCGACAAAGATACACTGAAGCGATATAATACGTGCGGAAATCGGATGGAACGTTCTAGTGAATAGTGAATAAAGTGTTAAAGCGATTATAAAGTGACTATTTACGAAATAGTTTACTTTAAATAATAGCGTTAATTCAAATAGTTTAAGTGACTTTGTACGTTTGATTAATCAATTAATCAGCAATCGATAAATCCTGTATTAAATTCCAGCATTTTCATTTATTCTTCCTGTAGCACGATACGTGACAATATAAATAATATAACATCAAGAAATATTATCAAATATATATTTTAATCTGATTTTTTTCTTCATAATTATATGTCTACGTAAATGCCGTATTTCAATGTTCTCATTACGCAACCCTATTCACCCTACTATGATGAAATTTGGCAAACGTATGCTGTAATAATCTAGCTACTACATAAGTATACCAAAAATTTATTCTTCTTCTTCTAGATCTAGATTTGTCGATCTGTTTTAACAGAAAGCTGCTAGTCTTGGGACGTCGAGATCCAACTTTCCCTACATCTTTTAGGATATCCTCCAGGAAGACGATGACCAGCTGTAATGTAAGGGATTTAGGATTTGTCCATTATATTTACATGATCTCTCAAGAATTATCTTCTTGTTCTGTTCTTGCACAATATTAATTCGATGCCATAGGTTTGTCCTATTTCTTCCTTGCGGATCCAGTCTCTAAGCGTAGGTACTACCTGTTCTTTATTTTATTTTATTATTTGTTATGGTTGTGTCAGCTCTTGTTCCTATACACATCTGACACATGCCTTGTAGATACCTACTTTTCTTTCTGTACTCATGTGTCAGCTCCAAATAATATTTCGAAGACATCCAGATGGATTTATTAATCTGCTTCCTAACTTCGGTGTACATATCGTACGAAAAACTTGCACACGACAGAAAAAATATATTTAAATTTATTAAAAAATATATTTTAATTTATTATCTAAATTCTTAAACTGGAAATAACTTCTCGACATTCAAGAGTACTCCGAAAAAATATCTACCATCGGTGTGAATAAAACATTAAAAAATTTTGGTGCCTGTAAATATTTGCTCGCATAAAAAGTTTTATTTTATTAGCATGCATAAAATAAATAGCGCACAACCGCCAAAGTACGATGAAATGTAGAAATATTTTAATGTGAGGAAGCGCGAAACTAAACTAAAGAGATGTACCTACGCAGGTTAAAGATACCTATTCTATGTCGGCAAAGAAACGGACATCACTGAGTGCAGTGGTGACATTATCGTGCGTCGCAAATACCGAAATTAAAAGCGATCGGGATTTCATCAAATGGCGATAATGAAGTTAAAAGCAAATTTTTTTTTAAATTTAAAAATATAATAGAAACCTAAAATTTTTATGGATAACATTTTTACATTTTGGATAACATTTTTACATTATATACAGGAATATAATAATAATATAATTTAGATACAAAGTCATTTTTTTATAGTCACATCTGTTTTGAATTTATCAGTGGTCAGTTGTTTGGTCTGTTGTGGCAGGTCGCTGTATAACGTTGCAAATTAGTTGGGATTGTCCTGTTTTTCTTTTGGCGTGTGATAGTTTTGAGCCATTCTAGTGTTGTGTTGCTGTTTTTCGTGTATTTTGTGTAATTTTGCGTCTTCGTCTTGTATTTCGCCAATTGCTAGTCTGTGAATGATTTTAAGTGTTTCGATTTTTGTAATGCTTTCGATGTTTAATTGTTGTATTATACGGTATACAGTTTCAGTTGGTGTCCAGTATTTCAGATCACAGATTGTTTTTAGTATTTTGTTTTGCTGTCGTTGGAGTCTGTTTAGGCTAGTTTTGTTTCCGGTTCCCCAGAAGGGTATCAAATATCCTATCCTACTCTTGACGCATGCCTGGTACATCATAATTTTTACGGTCTTCGGTGTGATTTCGTGTATTTTGTGGAATAGGCTGGTCAGTTTAGTCAGTGAGTCAATTACTTTGTCTATTTGAAAGGTCCGTTTGCATTTAATAAATTCATGGTGTGAAAACTTCCGTCGCATGGTGCGAAGCGCTTAATGAATCAAAACTTTAAAAAGTATATTTTTGTCCCTAGCCTAACCTAACCTAACTGTAGGCGCTGTGACGTTCGGAATGCTTTCACTATATAGACTCTATGTACAAGTATTGCCAAGATATAGTGAGCAGTCTCCACGACATTAAATATTTAGTTTCCTTGACTTTAAAAGCTGTTGGGCCAAGATACATACACCTGGACACCTCCACACTCGTCCTAATATTAGCTTTGTTACGAGTGCCTCCCTGCTGGATTATTTGCTTCAGAAAGGCCGAAACAGCACCGCCCGCAATGTGGGATTCTAATACAAATAGGTCACATCTTAATTAAAAAGTTCAAAGGTGAAATTACGGACGAAACATTTCAACAGTTCTATTTGGCAACACTTACAATCCAGCACAAGGCATTTCGAAATTTTTAATTTTGTCTTTTTTCGTTTAAATTAGAATTAAATTAAGATTATCTGCCAAAGGTTTCGTGAAAATTTTGAGTAAGTAATGAAACAACACTTAATGAAATTATTTGAAATAATATTTATTGTTAAAATAAACATTTTAAGTCATTTAAAAAATAACTGCCTATTAAAATGCGACGATGAAAACGAAAAAGTTAATCAAATGAAAAAAAAACGTTCTCTTGAGAATTGTATTTTGGAATAATATAATTAGAGCCAAAAATATTAATTTTTAAAAAATATACATTTTTCATAAAAAAATTAATAAATAAAGTCAAATAGATTTTACGATATCATTAATTTATATAAATATAATTCTTGCCTTTTGTACTTTACACTTTTAATTAAAACCATTCTGCAGACATTAAAAATAATACAAAAATTGATTTTAAAAATAATTTTAAAGAAACCTAGAACATATCCTACGCAATTAATGTTCAAGGAATTCAAGGTACCAAATTTAGACAGCATATATAAAACCGACTCAATATTACAAATAGGTACACAAAGAAACTATCAATAAAAAAAAACACAAATATACTTCAAGATCAAAATAGCAAAAGAGAGCAGATGATTGGAAACCTAAATATACCCAGATGCAGTAAAACAGCCATACAACACCACTACAGATTCCTAGAAATTAAATATTTCAATAATCTACCAGCGAATATTAAAACTATACAACATTATGCGAAGTTTAAAAAGTGCATAAAATCATTGAACAAATATTAATAAATAAATAAAAAAATTAAAATATCCAACGAAAATAGTCGTACGCAATGATATAATAAACTGTAGATACGTTACAAACGTGAAATCTTGGCAACTCAAAAGTAAGTTGCATTCGTTATCGAACGGACCTTCTTTGTGATCGGGCGCGACGCCATGTCGAAAAAAAAAGCCCCGGGGAAAAAGGAACAGAGTATCGTACACTATTGTAAAAATGATTATGTTATTTTAGCCACCGTGACTTCAAATTACCTGATTTTTCCGTCTACACGCAGAGCGTTTGTGAAATAAGGGGAAAACGGGGTCGAATGGATAGTTATTGCATTTTATTTTATCTACGTGTAAGAAAGCACCGCGTGTATTTATTTATTTTGGTACGAATAATAAGATAAAACAATTTTTAATTATACGTTACGTCATATATACGATTGCTGAAATATTTCTTACTTACAGTATTTTATGTGGGTGGGAATTAATTAATTAGGTGGGCCACTTTCATAGAGTTAAATGTTATTGAATATAAATGATGCAGGTACATAAAAAAACATTATATATAAATATATCACTTGTCTAAGACCACTAATGTGTTTAGGAATACACGACTAGTTTCAACAACTGCAGATGTTGTCATTAACGATCATATAAAGTAAAGCATAAGATTAAAATTAATTATCTACGGTACTGATAGAGGTGGGTGGAGTTATGTTTGGGGAGAGGGGGTTAGCTGGGGGTGGGTTTTGAGTTAACGGGAAGAAAGTAAGGAGCGGTGAAGAATTTTGAAATATTATGTTATTGATTAGAGTTTTATTAGAATTTAAATTTTTTTGTATTTCTAAATTTTCGAGATTGTTCATTATTTGGTCTTAATATTTAACAGGGTGTAATAGTTTAATTGTATGAGAATGGAATGAGTGATTTCTGTTAATAATGTGGTTAGCAAATTCTGAAAAATAATTACTATCAAGACCGCAACGATGTTCTTTTATTCTTATTTTAAGATTTCTCGCGGTTTGACCGATGTATTTCATATTGCAGTCACCACATGTGATTTCATATATTCCGCTTTTTAAAATATACATACATAAATCATAAATACATCGGTCAAATCGCGAGAAATCTTAAAATAAGAATAGGTGTTTTTGATCTATAAAATGAAATTATCTTACATTTGTTTATGTTAAGTTCTAAACCGTTTACTAAATGTTAAAAAAATCATCGCGGTTAATACAAAATTTGTTATTTTTTTTAAATCAAAATTATTTTAATTTGTCATCGCAGGGCCCCTACAAGAAGCAGGACTCGTATACCGGTGTCTACTTGGCTTATTTTCTGATCCCAGACTGGCTTCAAGTCGTCAAACGTCGTCCAAATCATCATCATAAATTCTATTTACGTGAAACTGTTTATTAAAATTCTTCCCTCGTCTCGTCTATTGCGCGGGAGCAGCTTGCACGGAATGGCTTGTTATTATTGCCATGATTCTGTCCTATCCAAAAGCCCCCATATCTAAAGTGAAACATTTTAAATTGGAATCTCTTAGTATACACGCGCGGGCAGTGACGTCCCTAGCAAATTTTATAATGCCCCCCCAACTAGTTTATATGTTGTCTTCAGGGTTCGATAAAATCCGATTTTTATACTAAAAATAAAAAAATCGGATTTTTATATATCTATTTATATATTTTTATATATAATATATCCGATATATATCAAAATAAGATATATATCCAAACTTTTTTTCTTCTTTTTTGCACACGTCGATCGATACAAACTCTATTTTTTTATCTTGTACATGAATTATTATTTATTAAGTAAATGAATTGCATACTGAAAAAAGCTAATATATGCAATTATTATATATAATGTAGTGTAATGGGTGCTCGTTTCTTTGTGTGAAATAAAAAACGGATTATATGAAACAAATTAAACTAAAAAACAACCGTAGGTAGCACTTTTTAAAATACAACTAGCGCCATCTATTTATGACCGCAGAAAGTTTTTTTGGATATATATATATATATATATATCAAAAATAAAAATCAAGCCATAAATATCGTGATATATATCCTCGAATCCTGTGTCTTATATTATCTTATATATTCATTACAAAATGTATATAAGAATATACATAGTTAAACGAAGTCTCGGTGGATGACAACAATATTAAGATTTAGTTTTTAAATCACGTTTACCTTAGAAATATATAATTTTATTTTAACAATATTTTTATAAGAAATCATGTTCTAAGAACACAGTTACTGGATTTGGTCCCCAGAGGGATGATTAATTAATTAAAGATAAATTGTAGAAGTCTCCGAGACGAGGCTATTTATATATGAGAAAAGTGGATGGAAGTCTCTGATACGATTTATTAGGGCTTACAACATGTATGAGCTGGCATAAGTGATCACTCTACACGATGCAACGTTCACAAATTCCATCCACACATTATCAAATTTTTGATAATTCTATATACATAAATATGTTTCGAATCAAGAACATTCCATAATATTGATCTTTCCAGAGATATCTGCTGTTATTTTTTCTCATTAACAAGTTAGTACACCTACATAGATTTCGCAACTGGTAATGAAAACTCCGTATTTTAATAGAATTATTACATATCTACTAGAATACGCCTGAAAATCAAAATTTTAAATTTTTGACTCCTATTTTTAATTTTAACAATATTTTTATATGAAAGCGTGTTCTAAGAACACAGTTACTGGATTTGGTCCCCAGAGAGATGATTAATACATATACATATTTAAAAACTATTTATTTTTTCTAAGACACTAAAAACGATGTTTTTGGTCGCGGCCTGTCGATTAATGCTTAAATTTTTTTTATTGTTTTATATTGTAAATAATAAGTACCTATGCAGTTTATTAAGTTTAATAAAACAAAAGTTTTATCTAAGCATTCGTTCTAAAAAATGCAGTTGATCATATACATTCTCATATAAATTAATAATAAAAACCTCCATTTTTGAAAAAAAAAAACCGCCGAAATATGCATTTTTGAATGTCCGCCTTGATGACGATCCAAATTATTGTGGTCTTGAAAAATTTTAATTTATTCAAAATATTCTGAATGTAAAAATTTTATATAGCGCCCCTTAGAATATTCCGCTCCCAGATAGCACGTTCCTGGACTACCCTGCACGCCGAACACGAAGAGCGAGCTTCCAGCGCGTCATTCGGTTGGCTTCGCCGAGCATGTTTGCATACGTAATACGCACGTCTGACGTCATATTTGGCTCACGGATACACGCCGGGATGTTTTACGGCCAGAGGTCACGTGTCGATCGCGTCCCTTATCACCGCGGAGCGAGCGAGACACTTCCAGGCTCCAGGGGTCGGCATCGGTCGATGATGATAAGGAAAAGTAGGGAAAATAAACCAAATTAGATTCGACGGCTATCGTTGCGTAGGTGGACACATTGATTTCCTACATCCGTGGCTCTGAATATGAGAGAAAACTAGCCCATAAAAGCCAAGTTTTTATTATACTCTCTTTCTTTGTAAAATATAACATCAATTAAAGACGAATTAAAACATATTACATAGCACTTAACTTACTATTTCTAAAATGTCAGATGTTTTGAGCTTTGATAAGACACTTAATGCTTTGTATAGTGAAGTACCTATTATGTATATCGACGGAGTAATTCAAATTTAGAAAATATTCCGCGACGTTATCGGGCCGCCGTTGCTAGTAAGCAAACTTTTGTAATGATTCCAATTTGAAAAAACCATTAAAGTGTCTAAAAATCCGAAATTATACTATAATTATTATTTTTTTTTAACGAAAATTTTATAGATCTTCTTGATCGTCGCCACGAGTCTACTTGCAAAGTTTCAGCTCAATTGGATCACGGGAAAAGGGTTAAAAATCGATCCAAAAATTTTTTCGACGGCAAGCCGGCAAGCGAGCAGACGCCACGAGTTAAAAGAAAGGAAATAAAAATTTATAAAATACAATTGCACACAAGACAACTTTACACGTACAAGTTCAAACAATTTAGATATTGCAGTTTCCATAATATAGGGTAATGTATTTCGTACATTGATCCTACGCTATGTATCCTCGTCGCTCGCGCACAATTATGTTGCTATCACACTCGCTCGCTGTGTCTGTGCGAACGTGACAGCAACATAATTGTGCGCGAGCGACAGGGATACGTAGCGTAGGGTCAATGTACGAAATTCTCTCTGCTCGGCGACCGGTCGACAGCTTAAACTTCGGGCGAGTCTTCTTCATTCAATTTTGAAAAGAAAATATTCTTTACACTTTAGGTGAAATGTAACAGTTAAGGAGATAATCTACATTAAAATTTGGATTATATTTTAATTTATTCTAGTCTATTAATACATCAATTTTATGCGCTGTACCTCTCTAAAAAGAGACTAGGTAACTTTTGTGCTTTTTTTCTTTTTTTCAACATTTATTTCAATATTTCTGATCTATACGCTTTAAATCCTTTCAAGTTTCATAAAAGTTACTTGAATATATATGAAAGCGGATGAATTTTTAATATCGAATATTAAAAAAACATTTGCTTTGATAAAATTCAAATAAAATGATTAAAATGGTTCAAAAATTTGAACCACATTTTTTTGAAAGACTGATTAACATCCGTGTCGGTTGGATTCAATTATTTTTGTTGGAGCGAGGAGCCGTAGTTTCCGCTCAACTATCATTTCTCAGTATTGCCAGTTCACTTTTTCGGTTTGGCGGTTTTATTCAGTGGCAACACTGGTCGTTTGACGTTTACGTCCCGCCCAGTACTACAAAATTACGGCATCAGAATAAAATTCTACTCTGTGTCATGGACATAATAATAAATTTTTAAACGTAAATTAAAGTTTAAGCGCAAAATAAATGTTTATTTCTGTGTGGGACAGATACAGTGAGCGGACTTTTGCAGGCTACTAAGGGTCATTTTCAACCTGGCGAGGTATGAGTAGGGTCGATATGTCAGCTTTCGCTCATAAAGTGCGTCCACTCACTGTATCATGGAATAAAATATATCCGCCATTCGAGTTTCGATTTAATTTATTAATCAAATAATACTATTTTATGAGAAGGAATTAAGGGTGTGGAGTGAAAACAATAAGCATGACTTTTATTTAAACATACATTTGTAAAAAATCAATGTCAAATATCCATATGGCAGAATATTATGAAATATTAAAATCAGTTAATTATTACTCTTATTTCGGTTTCTTTTCATGCTTCTTGTTCCCACTGGATGGAATAGATATACGGCACGTATGAGTAAAGAAAAGATGAAACGGATGTTGAAGGCAGCAGGAACAGAGAGATTCGACAAAAGATCTGGAATGATCAGATAAATTAAATATTGGAGGACCGCCCCGTTAAAGGCTTCAAACTAATAAGCGTGAAAGAGAAGATGTATCAGAGTGGACGAGGCCAAAGTAGTGTGCCAGGACAGAAGAGTAAAGCCAGTTATATTCAAAAGAAATAAAATATTTTGAATGCAGTAATCGAGGATTACTTAATCAAAACGTATTGAATTCTAGATTTTATGTATCTATCCCTTTCAGTCATGTTTCCTACAAAATCTCGAATTCTGTAGGTACATTATAAATTAATAATCTTCGATGACTGCATTTTTTATTATTATTTTTATTTAAAAATATAAGAGAAACCTGAAAAGGTTTATGGATAACATAAATCATTTAAATCTATAGCTTTTTTCAAAATACTTCAATACTTTATTATCAATTTACCTTTTTTTACCATATTAATAAATAACTCGCATATGTACCTATATATTGAAATAAGAACTGTGGCTCCCTCATCAGACTCAAGAGCTTCTCTTCACTGACTATAAAGTATTTTTAAAAAATGTTTAATTTGATATGTAAATATATAAGAACTGTATTTTTACCATATATTAAATAAATAAATAAAAATAATAAAAAAAAATTTTTTTTCTTTATTCGATAAATTAGATAATTTAAGTTTTGTTTGGATATTGCTGCCTTTGCTTTTATACCCCACATATATCCTATCTTCTGCCAATCCCTGTGGGGAAACTTTTTTCTAAATATAAACGTTTTCTTCTTAATATCCTGAGTTAGATGGTAATACTCTTAAAAATTTAAACAAAATGTCATATTTTACTCTGTGAATAGACGTTTACGTAACTTGTATTGTGTAAGCATGCAACGTGTATTTCCTACAATTTTAAATTTAAATTACACTAACAAAAAACTGAAAAAATACATTCTTAGGTACTATCAAAGATAGTTATATTCTTGCCAATAAATCAGGTATTTATAAATTTTAATGAAATAATATAATTATTTGTATATTGGGAAACTTATTTGAAATAACGGTTTAAAAACATCCCAGAGCCTTAAATAACAATAATGAATCGGAATTTGCAAATCACTTAACCATTATTCTCCTTCTAATGACATTGGAATTTTCAAATTAATTCTTCGAACTCTCCCTTCCAAGATTTTTCTTTTAGTCTTTCTACATATGTATATTTAAGTTTAATACACTAGTTATTCGGAAGATAAGAGTACTGTTCTCGATGTATATTGATATTTAATCTATTAAAGGGGTGAAATTAATTTTATTTTATTTTAATTAATTACATTAATTTGTCACCATAACTGTAAACCTTGCAGAAGAACTATTCTGCGAAAAATTTAAATAAATTCAATCTTTTCTTCCATCAGATCTTTAAAACATCCACCAATACCATCACATTTAAAAAATTCACTAACTTGTATGGATTACTTTTTTTTAAAGTATCAATGTTGAGTATAGAAAACTCTTAGTAACACAAAATTCCTAAAAGATTACGATCCTTAAACACAGTCTAAATCACATTAACTACTTCATTTTTGTAATAGGTTAAATTTTTCAATAATTTTGGCGTAAAAAAAGGCTTTCGTAAACACTTTAGCACCAGCCACCCATGGAGCTACATGAATATTCAATATAATGTTAATAAAATACCAAAAATTTGCCTAAACTATTAACGCCGTTCATGTTTCTTGATGGTTATAAATGTATATTAGAAAATAATTTTTGACACCTTTAAATAATGGAATAACAAATATATTATTTGACGTATTTTTGATCTTCTGGTTAATATAATGAAATCTAGTTTCATATCGTTGCTAACTTAATAGGAGACATTCAGTTTTAAATAAAAATAAAAAAATTATAATATTCCTGTAGAAACAGTGTACGCGACGTGATTCGCCACGCACGTGGGGGTGAAGGGGTAATATGTGGAGTGAAATGGGATTAGGAAAAGGGAAGGTTAAGAAGAGTGACAAGACGAGAAGTGGACTGTATGGTCGAGAGGGGAATGAACGTTTCGACTCACCTTTGTCTCTCGGCTCCCCTTCCAGCTATCATCAAACACTTAATTCACTTGGTTGGATTTAACAAGCGATACTCCAGTTATCCGGTGGTGACGAGACGAGAAGTATTTATATGCACACTTAAATACAAGACGAGACGAGAATTTACAGGGCAGGAGGCAAGAAAGTCTGTCCTGTCACTTCAACAATGAGATTGCGAAACCAAAATGTAACTTGTATTCCGAAACGAAAAGTAACAGGTATATGGAGGTAGGATTAATTTCGAACACATAAGTAAAAAATAATACTTCGTAAAATCGACTACTGTCCCAACGTGACGTCACGAATATCGAACAAACAGAAATAATTACACATAGTCGAGGATTTTCTGACACTCTAGACATATTACAGTGAATTGGAAAGTACTGGTAGTGTCTGAAATACACGGGTATAAATCAGAAACTCCTGAAAATTGAAGTATAAATACACGCGCAAAACGCGCAGCGACATCAGTTTTATTTTAAGTTTAGTAGAAATAAGATACGAAAAGCGGTAGAAATAAGATACGTAAACGGCGATTCGGTGCGCGTTAATCAACCAGCGAAATAATATGCGAGAGTGGCCACTGGACGTTCGAGAAGTTTTTTATGGCTTGACAAGAAATGGCGAATAAAGTGTTCAAAAGACGTGCGGATATTATTGAATTTCCTTGATACTGACAAATAATCCAAATTATATATAATATATAATACTGCTCAAATTAATGTTAAGTTCCTAATGAGTGACTTTTGGTGATAAATAAAAAGTGTTTCATTTTTCTCCTACGTGATCCAGTGATACCGTTACAACATTTTACAAAATCAATAAAATTGTTTCGAAAAAAATATCTTCATAATAAAACAGTTATTTTTATTAGGTCTTTACATATGAAATTGGCGTTTTGCCGTACTGGCAAATTTGATCTCAAATATCTTCTCTTTGGTTAAGAATTCCAAATCCAAATTTATACAGCTATTTACTCATGTATTTGTGTTTTGAAAATTATAATTCAATTTGTTTTTTCTCTCATCGTTTTTTTTTCCTTTATACGTCCACTCTCAGTTTACAAAATGAAAAACTTGAAATATCGCGTTATTTACGAGTACGAGTTCCACCGTGGCACCAGTGCTGCAGAAACGGCTGGAAGGATTAATGATGTGTATGGCGACGGTGCCGCAAAAGAAAACACAGTGCGTTTTTGGTTCCAACGTTTTCGTTCTGGAAATTTCGACCTGCAGAACAAGCCCCGTGGACGGCCGGAGACCAACGTTGATAATGAAGAATTGAAGGCTATTGTGGAAGCGGAATCCATCGCAAACCACATCCGAGTTAGCTACAGGCTGCGGTGTTAGTGATAAAACTGTTTTAATCCACTTGAAGCAAAGTGGTAAGGTGAAAAAGCTTGAAAGGTGGGTACCTCACGAATTGAGTGAAGCAAATCAACAAACGCGCGTTGACTGCTGCTTTGCATTACTCAACCGGTACAATAATGAAGGGATTTTAAATCGAATCATTACCTGTGATGAAAAGTGGATCCTGTACGATAATCGGAAGCACTCATCGCAATGGCTGAACCCTGCCGAACCAGCCAAACCATGCCCCAAGCGAAAATTGACTCCAAAAAAGTTACTTATGAGCGTTTGGTGGACTAGTGCTGGTGTCGTTCACTACAGCTTTCTTAAATCTGGCCAGACGATTACGGCAGATGTCTATTGTCAGCAACTGCAAATCATGATGGAAAAGCTAGCTGCTAAACAACCGAGGCTGGTTAATCGCTCTAGGCCACTGCTGCTTCATGATAACGCTAGACCACACACTGCACAACAGACGGCTACCAAATTAGAGGAGCTTCAATTGGAATGTCTAAGACATCCACCGTACTCTCCGGACCTTGCCCCAACAGATTACCATTTTTTTCGAAATTTGGATAACTTCTTGCAAAGGAAAAAATTCAACTCCGATGGGGCAGTCCAAACCGCCTTCAAAGATTTTATTGATTCCCGTCCGAATGGTTTTTTTAGTAAAGGGATCGATGAACTACCTATGAGATGGCAAAAGTGCATAGATAGCAATGGTACATACTTTGATTAAATAAATATATTATAATAAAAAAAAATCGGCTTTATGTTCCTCCCATACTAAACCCCAATTTCATACGTAAGGACCTAATATTTTAAAAGTGTTAAAAATTTGCCGCGAATCTCCATTTCTACAAAATTGTTTTATATTGGGATACCCCGATTGATTATCATTGTAATCCTTATTGTATTAAATTATGGAAACGAAATAAACTTAGATCACAATCATGCGACCACAATTATGTTAAACATGTGTATGATATTTAATTACCCAATTATAATAACCCAATAACCCAATTAACTGCACACAAATTAAAAGAATTAATCTGTTGACTATCGATACTTAAAAACTTTTACTAAAGAACAAGTACTGAAGTCCCCGCTGAATTCGAGACCGATAAGTCGAAGAAGGAGCTTAGGAAGGCCAAAATTAAGATGGAGCGATAATGTCCTTAAAACATATCTGCCTTGAACATTCAGAACCAGAGAGAACTGGCATAGGACCGGGTTGTGTGGAGGAAGACTTTTGAGGAGGCCAAGACTCACCAGGGCCAAAAGTGACGATGACATAACTTAAAAACTTTTAATTGTTTCCAAAAAGATTTTTATCGCCATTCTTTTTCACTTTTACGACACTATAGAATTATGTAGAGTAAATTAAATTGATTTATCTCATTGAAAACTGATGAGCTATTATTTTAGTTTTGCAGATTATTTAAAATAAAATGCATTAACCACTCGACCAATAATCTACCGACAACGCAGTATCTATGTGCACAGCTGTCATCTTATAATTGCAATTCTAATTATGTAATTTTCACGTATAGACTATATTGGGACCATTGAAATTGATTTCATAATTTCAAAACTAATTATAGAAATTGTATGCAAAAGTTAATTTGCATCCATTATTTCGCTGACCTCATGTTTATTTTTGAATCCAATGCAAGCTCTGGTTCGTGAAATAATTAAAATAATTTCACTTACCTCAGTTATGTCAGCGTCGTAGCATAACGACGTCAAAAGTAAAATTTCATTACATTTTCTTACGGGGAAAATTGCGAATTTTTTTACAATTTTACACAGTAAAAAATCACTTCTCTGGTGGAAAAATTGATAATTTCAACATGTTCTAAGGGCCCAATGATATTAATTGAAAAGAAAAACTTTGATAGATTATCGAAAGTTTTATTGACAAGCAATTCCTAATACCCTGGGAGACTTTTAAAGATAAAGGAGAGGTTTAAACTTTTTCTGCAAAAATAAAATAACTTGTGAAACAGCGATGAAAACTTATGGGTCGAGTTTTTTTTTAACCTTAATTTCATATCGAAAATAAAACCCGGACAGAATACTTAATCTGCCCCGTAAATTGAACACCCAAAACATAAATAATAAAATATAAGTTGGAAAAAATATTTCGAAAGATCATCTGCAATCTTTGCTGAAACGGAAACGCAACGAGATTGTGATACATTAATTAATTTGTCACTGCGTAATGGAGTTCCTTACTTTACGCAACATGCAATACTTTTTTTTAAAATTCAAATAGGGCTCGATTGATTTCGTTAACCATGGAATCCACGCTGTCTATACATGTGAAAAATTATTTATGCGTAACATAAATTTTGGATTTATTTTCTACTGTTTTTTTATTAATTTTTAATTATCAAAAAAGTGTATTCTACAATGTGTTTTCCTCTTAATCGACATTAAATGTTTTCACATTGTATTTTAGTGTCGTACAAGAATTATATATTAGGGTTATTATTATTATTAATGACCTGTTGATGATTTGTATGATAAATAAAGACAAAACAAGTTTTTGCACAAAATATATTCTTATTTTACTATTGTTTATTTTATTTACAACATTTGAACAACAATTTATTTCAAGATCCCACTAACCATAGAAGATTAACGATTGCTTTCTCTATACAAATATT
>JADDOH010007198.1:0-79541 GCA_016648135.1 Agrypnia vestita
AAGTTATTTCCTCACGGTTCAGATATAAGACTCGGAAAAAAGGTCCAGCATCTCAAAACTTATCATTAAGTTGAATTATATATATATATATATATTATAGTCCCGTAATATTTAATACGAAATAAAGAGAAACACACAAATATCAAATAATAAAACTGAAAAATTAAATGCTGGAACCTGGAACCACGAATAATATGAATAAATGAATTAACAATTCAAAGATAACCACATAACTATCAAATATTGACGACCTATTAAGTCGCTATGATAGTGAAATTGGTAACATGCTGTGCGCGAAACACAAAGGTCCGTGGTTCGAATCCAGGTTACAGCATTTAATTTTTCAGTTAAATTATTTGATATTTGTGTGTTTCTCTTTATTACATTTATTTATTTAGTATTAAATATATATATTTGTTAATATTACATAAATATCATATGAGAGAACTGCCACCTTTTTTTACCTAGTGTGGCAGTTATTGGTATATAACTTGTATTAACATTTTAGACTCATGACATAGGTACACCTTGTATATATATATATATATATATATATATATATATGTGTGTGTGTGTGTGTGTGTGTGTTTATATTATATTTGCTAATATCGTCACATTACACCGTAGTTTAAAAATATTAATATAGTATGCAATACATTAAAATGTAAAAATTAATGTAAATTCGTAATGAAATTTAGCCACATTTATCGGTAAATCGATTGCCTGAAAACCGGTTATGTACGCCTCAATTCCAAGGTCAACGAAGTCTACGTGTTTATTATTTCGTAACAAACATATATAAATATTTTTTATTTAATTTTTTTTAAATGAATTGTACAACCTCAATTGGTTTTGTTCTTGCAACATTGTCCAGGTTTTTGGACCAAATCCCAGCAGGCTTCATCAACTACTATTAATCCTCCCTGAATAAGGCTTTTCTGGTGAAATTGATTAGGGAAGGGTCTCTATTTAAATAGCTACCCTTCGGTAAACATGAATCGGGCAATTTGCGCACGTGTGGCGGGCCCGACGTCTTGGGAAACTTTCTTGGCTATTTACAAATAGGAAAAAAGTTGTATAATCTAGTAAATAAAGCTTTTCACCAGGTGAAATGGGGGAATCTTTAAGAGTCCAAATGTACATTATTTTGAAGACGATGAGATAAAACTACATTTTCATAGTGAATACGTTTATAAAATTGGTTCCAGATGTGAGGTGCACTTTCAAAAGTCTGGCTGTCACAAAATAGATAAAAATATTAAAACTTCTCACTCATACGAAGAAGGTGGAAATTAAGTGTCAATAGATTGAGAATAATCATTACCATGCTTATATAAGCTCCACTTGTTGGTCTGTCTGGACGGAATCTTATAATCGATATTTCCTCGCTTCCCAATGTCCAATTTCCTAGCTGAAATTCTATACACATGCGTATTCTCGATGACAATACGAGAATCAATTATCAGACTCACTAATTAATCAATCAAAATTTATTTATCAATGTTTTCTACCGAAGTGTTTTGTACGCTGGGCAATGTTAAGACTCAAAACCCCTATAACCCTTCATCAATAACAGAATTCTATAAAATATTTCAATATCGTAAGCGTCCACCTTTTATTTGGAGAGTGAGGTAAAAAAATTTTGGGCGAAAATTTATTTTTTGCTTTTTTGTACATTTAAATATAAGCGTGTTCTTTTTAAAATATTTTTGAAAAAATTTCTTTAGTAGCTAGGAAAATTGTGGTCCAAAAAGTTTAAATCATTCTATTTGACCTTCATTAAATAAAGTTTTCTTATTCGTTGTAAGTTACTTTAAAGAATAAGTCAAAAATATTGAAAAGAAAGCAATCGTTGAGTTGCTTAACTATCAAGGTAAAATAATTTTTAACTTGTAACTTAGGCAAGAATATATTGTGGACTAGCTGGCTCTGTTATATCCCTACTTAACCTAATTTTAGCGATGTTTTAATTGCATTTGAAAATCCGAAAATTAATTCCAATATAACATATTATTTGATTTGCTGAAAGTTGAGCTTCGATGAAACAGAATTGATGAACCAGCTTCATTAATTAATATTAACTACCTATGATTTCGTATATTTGATACAAATCAATTTAGGGCAGGACTTTCCACCTGCTTCAACAAAACTAGCCCTGTACAATGGAACTACAATTTATTTGATAATATTTTTATTTCCCACTTTTTTTTTCTTTGAAATTTTTTATTGTTGCTATTTTATTCTTTTAACCTCTTTCAAAACTGTATTTACAGTTTAATCGCAAGGATTTGATTACAATATATGGTGTTTAAGAACATGGTGTTTAAGAAAAAAATCGAAATTATGAATAGTGCAAAAGGTGCAAAATCCGACGTCTTTCCTTTGCATGTTGGAATTTCGCATGTCTCTTTCTCGCGGCGTGACAAAAATAAAACCCCTTTTTGGGCTTTTTTTTACCGAGCGCGATGTTTCTGCGACTGTTTGCATAGTTTGAATGAAATTAAAAAATCGAGTATGACAATTGAATAATAGTTAGAGGCGCCATCTTTTTGCCATTTTTAAATTTTTTTACCCCCTCCAGTTTTATTGATATCCACCCAAAACTGAAATATTTTGTTTTTTTAATAATTCGGTGAAAAAAAAAGTAGCGAGGTGCGACAACGTTCTAGACATAGCGCGCGAAAATGCGCGTCAGGTGTACAAAAAATTTATGTTCCAAATTGCGTGTCCACGGAATGGCGTTCGTTTTAGAGTTTTTTGCTATTTTTTATTTTTTTGTATGCTGCTCTGCGACGCGTTGACCAATTTTACATGTAAATATTTTAATCGGTAGAGCACAAGTACCGCTATCGAGTGTGCTGAAAATAAATGTTCCGAATTGATGCACTTCAGAATTAAATTCGCTTTCATTCGGTTTTCATAGTTTCAGCCGCTGCTCCGCGAGAGACGGTTCCATTCTCTGTCTAAAAGTCACGATTTGTAGAGTTTTTACTTTTCAATCTTATGGCGTTATAACTTTTTTTCTTTATTTTTTTTGCAAGCAAAAACAGAATTATTTTACACCAAATCTTGAATTATTTGCCAACGATATCTATTCATTTTTTCTCCACTTGAATGACGTCATTATGACAAAGCAGTATAGGTGAAAATTAGTCGTTCCTAGAAGCATCCATCCTATACAAGAGATTTGAATGAGTTTGAATAACATCAAATGAAAAATTCTGCATACAGGTCTTTTTCTTGCGTATAAAGAACTTATAATGAAAACTTTGTATTTATGGGTTAAATTATTAATAAAATTATGTAACCCGCAAATCATTGCTGTCTCTTGATTCATTTAAAATATTTTATATCTATTATATTAATATTAGATATTAAATCTGGATACCATTTCACACCTGTCAGCTCGTCTGACAGCTGTCACCTTTTTCGATTTATGAAAAGTCTGAGACATTATTTGAAGTGATAGATTTCCACACAAACCAGGGTGGAAGGTACACTCCATACAAGTGTGGAATTATTCTGTTGAGAATTTTAATTAATCTTTTGCATGGTTCGTTGTAAGAGACAGTCATCTTATAAAGAGATTAATGATTCTTTAAATCTTTGCAAGTTGACAAATTTATATAGGTTTGTAAGTATTAAATGTAATAACTGGTGGTTCATGGGAGAAGACGATCAAAAAGGCAAATCAGGATTAAAATACAATAAAAAAATGGTTTGACGATAGCATTTACTTTTAAATGCTGAGAGAACTATGTTAATTTTATTTGCATTAAATCCATCACAAGTCTTAAATGATAATATTTAAAAAATACAAGTCCTGAATGTTAAATAAAAAACTGTGCCTCTATATACTGTAAAAAATTAAATATAACAAAACCTATCAAGTACATGGGAGTTACTATAGATTAAAAAATGAAATGGTAGGAGCGCATAAATACAATTGTGAATATAATTCGAAAATTGATATTTACATATTTATCTATAAGATAACGCAAAATTTTGACAAGAGACACATTTAGAATAACATATTATGCCTTTATACAATCTATATTGCAATATGGAATCAAAGGTTGGGATTGAATATATTTAAAAAAAATCTCCAAACTCAAAATCACACATAAATTGATATTTAAAAAAAAACTATTTCACAGATTTACTATTTAAATAATTCAATATCCCTAATTTTGATTGAATGTATATAAACATCGCACTTTTAAAAATGTACAAATAATATTTAATCACCACAACATATACACGTCGTAGTCAATGTTGAAGAGTACAAACAGTCCCATAACACCATTACATATTATGTACCTAAGAATTAATTACTTCAATAGTTTACTAATAAATATAACAACACAAAATAATTATATCCATTTTAAAAAACACTAAGTCTTAAAATTAAAAATATATAAATATGTAATTCAACTCCATTTTATCATATTAGTTCTTACTTTATTATAAATATTACATACATATTATTTAGTATGTTAATAACTGTGGAAATTAAAAATCTACTTGTTCTCCTTCTCCATACAAAAGTTTTAACTTTGATGATGGGACAGAAACAACGCAAAAAAATCTTGGAGTGGAATGCTCAAAGTGAGGCTTCTAATTCGCGAAGGTAAAAAAAGGTTTCAAAGGTATATCTCTCTTAAAAATCTCAACAAGGAGCTTTACACATTGTTTAAGGGGTTACGCCACCTTGGATTTAGGAAAAATAGGTATATATAAAAAAAAAATTATCGCAGTCATTAAATATGATAAAATAATCTTTATTTTACACACACACAGTATTTTTATTTGATAATTTGCATAATAAAAAATTTAAAAAAGTATTATAAAATCCTCGCTGCTGGTATACATGATTTCTCTGCTAGGTATTATCAAAAATACAAAATCATTTTTTTTGTTTATTATGGTAATCATTATCGTGTGACATAGAATAATTTCATTTTTTTTGTAGTAATGACAGCTGTTTGAAAAAAAAATCAAATTTTCCTTAAAATACTAAGAGTTTAAAAAAATAATAACTTTTAAACGTGACGTAAATTTCAATCAAATCGGTTGAGTAGATCGGAGATATCGCGCACACCGTTTTGAAAAAAGTAGTTTCGATAAAAACGCAAAAGAAAAAAAATACGACGTCAGCGACTTAAAATCGAATATTTTTTTTAATCACCTTTAACCTGCGATTCTTGGATCATACATGAGATATTGTTCTATTGTTGCTGTGATGTCCTTTAATTCCTTTTGAACTGCTCTCTTTTGAGGCCTCTTTAAGCCATGTATTCACTAGGGGACAAATTGTCCCTCAACAGCACGCGCGGCATAGAGTCTACGTGACGTTGCAACGTCGTGCACTGTTCCGCGACCTCGCGCACAACATAGCGCGGCATTTCTACGTGCCGTGGCAACGTTGCCATGCGCACGGTACCCGAGCGTACTCACTGCAACATTCCGCGGAGCGTCAGTACCACGTGGTATGTTTACAAGTGAATACGCATGCGCTGTATCTGTCAAGATGACAATGCGGGGAAACGAAATCGTTCTTGAACTCATCGAGCTGTATCGATCGAAGATCGCATAGAATGTCCGCCCTTCTTTCTCTTTGCAGTAAATAATTTCGCATTCTCTTCTTTTTTCTCCTCTTACTTTTCGATAAACTCATTAACATAAACAGATACGCGGCTATCATCATAACCTCATAGGGCGATATATTTCCGCGACGTCTGGAAAACAATAATTATTTGCAAAAAGGACCTTGTTTTTAATAATATTCAATTTACTACAGTAAAACCTCGTTTATTTGAAATTGCGACCCAAAAAAACATTTCGAATTGCGCGGAACCCCGTTTTCGCCAAATGAGATACCGCAGCTGTCAACATAAGCTCATCGGGTGACATTTCCGCGACAAGATATGCGAGTCCCGGTGTGTACACGTCAAATGGCCGCGTCATTGTCCCCGAAACATGAGCGTAGATGTTGATGCGACATGCCGAGCGAAATGTTTCGCGATTTGTCCCCTAGTGAATACATGGCTTTAGTCTCCTGTTGAGCAGTCTGATGCGCTCACTGTTAATAACTAACTTCACTAATATTGGAAATTGTTGAAAAATTTAAAGTTTTAAATTTTCTTAAAAGAATAAAGGCTTTAATTAGCCAAAAAAATTTTTTTTTTTCAAAATTTCAAGGTGACGTAACCCCTTAAGGGTAAAAGCGTTTGAAGGTTGATTATACTAGGAAGGCTTGGGTGGTTAAGTCATGTGGTGAAGAGGACCGAAATCGTTGCTGAATGTAAAAAGATGAAGTGAGCTTAAGCTAATAATGTCTTTATAGACATGATTTAGAAATCCGAAGCGAAGTTTAAAGAAGACCAGTGAGAAACCGTGTGAAATAGAGATCAATAGAAGAAAATTCTTGAGGAGGTCAGGGGTTGTAGAGCCAATAGGGTAGTAGATGATGATGATAAAAAAACAGAGTGAAGTGAAATCCCATTTCCTGGCGCAGACAACAGAATCGCAGCCAAGTGAGTATTAATATATTGATAAGTTGGTGTGTAATATGCATAACGTGAATGTATTAGAGACCGCCATCCTGCGATTGGCTGGAATGCGAGACTGCGTATCTCAGTATATCGGCAGTCAAAGATATTTTATTATATTAAGAATATTATATTAAGAAAGTAGATTTTTAAAAGCGAGGATGTTTATTTGCGCTAACTAGCAAATTTGATAAGAATTGACTTCTACTTTGATTATTTTGATATGTCGATGCACTATCTGTCCACCGAAATGCCTAGACGTGATGCACAAAAAGTCAGTTATTTATCGCTAGAAATACTTGTAACAATAAAAAGCAGATAAAAATTAGCAGAATTGAAAAAGCTTATTAAAAATACTTAATAAATATTGGGTACACTATGGCTGACGGAGAAACGCAAATTTTCAACAAAGAAAAAATATTCAGTGCCTCGAAATTATTTTCAAACGATCAAAATTATAAACGACTTAAAATCTGATTTTTCGAAAGCCGTTTCATTGTAATTTTTTCCACTCAAACAAATTTCAACAGTCCGGTGGCTTCATTAACAAATAATTAAGTGTTTCCATTAATTGTCACCTTAAAAAGGCGGCCTAGTTCTTTATGGAATTCGGATTCTATGAAAAATGTCGTTATTCGGCCACTTCATAATAAATTCCATTAAAATATTCGTAATAAAAGCCTCTCAAATACGATTTGTGTAACCAAGTACGTTTTTATAATAAATATATATTTGTATTTTTTATAATTATGGTGTTAACTTTGTGGTTGGACATAATTATTAATTTAAATTTATTAAGAACTTTGTATAAACTACTTGGAGTGGTACTTCGTATGGCATGATGGTAAATTAGTTAGAGATTGGATTTTTTTCAATTGTATTGTATTAGATTATTATTAACTTGATTAAAACTCTTGTCTGGAGTGTGCTTATGTATGGCAGCGAAACGTGGACCATCGGCCAGAGCATGTCCGGGAGGCTAGGGGCCTTTGAGATGTGGTGCATGGCGAGGATCCATTGGTCCGAACATATCCGAATCGACGAGGTGTTGAGCAGGGTGGGCGAAAAGAGGCGGCTCCTAAACAGAATCGCCTAACAACGAGCACTTGAATAGGCCATAATATAAGGCATCCGGGCCTGCTTTTTACTATCGTCGAGGGAAATGTTGAGGGTAACAATCGTAGAGGCCGCCCGAGATTAAGCAACGTAGACCAGATTATCGGAGATGCGCGCTGTAGCACCTACCAAGGAATGAAGCGGCTGGCAGGTGACAGGTGAGAGAGGAATGGAGAAATCGAGTGCTTTTTGCAGACCAATCCTAGGATTTCGACCCGATAAACGTTATTTTAATGGTAGTACAACGTTTTGCAGAAAATACGTCAGAAATATTGATTAAAAAATGCAAACTTTGAAGCCAATATTTAAAAAATTTGTTTGTCATAAAAGGGTTGGTTAGCATTGTACTTTAAGTAGGTACCCAAAAATTTTTAGGGGTGCGCGGGCTCCACTGTTTCCACTCGATACGATTCAAATCCAGCGAGGCGGACAACCCAATTTATTTCGTGAATTAATTAAGGGTATTCAGGTTTTGTTTATTAACTTATGTAACTTTATGCTCGAGCATATGTTATTATTAATTTGAAACAACTAACAAACTTTATATTAATCTAATCGATTATTATTAACGTCATACGGTTTTGAAAACTCTGTTTATTACGTGTTATTCAGGAAGGACGAACAATAACTGTTCCATGAATTAAATATGTGTAAAAAAGCGTTCAATTGCTTTTATTCGTGGTAGGGGAGATGCCAGCAGAAACCATTAATTGTATTATATTTAATATTGAAGGACTTCTTGATTTACATTCCATTTAACAATCCTTCCTAAGTCCTCTATCATTTCGATTTAGTCTCTAAAATGTGGTTTGCGAGTTAAATTGACCTTTTGACTTTTGACGACATTTTGAATTGATGGAATACTTTATTTATTTAAAAAAATAGACATGTGAACATGAAATGCGTGTGACATCAATATTCTTACTATTCTTTCTGGTGTCCTGGAATGAGATTCGAACCACCGACCGATCACAGGGGAGATTTACTTAATTTAATTAAATTAAACGGCACAAAAGTGATGTTAAAAATAATCAATGTGGTTAACAGAAATTTTTTCGGTTTTTGTAAATCAATAATTCAGACTTTAATTAATAAGTTCCCATCATAAAATAACAATTTATCAATTGGACGTAGTTGTGCATAAAGCATCCAACCAAAAAAAATATGGAACTGAGAAAATGGCTTCTAAAATATGGATCTCAAAAAACTAATACGTCGATATTTAATTCATTATTGCATGTTTTTTTGCATAGGGTTGTTTTTTGTTTTTTCATGTAATTATAAGAAAAAAACTTTTATTTACGAAGATATGGCGCGATTTAAAGGTTGTTCTTTCTACCAAATGTCTAAAAGTAAGATAAACAATACCTACTAATTTTTTTCTATGTTGGTTCTATGTGATATGGATTTGATAAAGCATGAAGTAAAAAGTATTATCTGAGGCGCAGAAAACGTTTAGTTGTAGCAAATTACAGAACTAACGTAATTTTAAGCTAGTGTGATCAGTGAATTTTTACTCCCTTTAAATTAACTCGTGGCGTCCCGTGATCCAATCGAGCTGAAACTTGGCAAACAGACTCGTGGCGACGATCAAGAAGATCTATCAAATTTTCGTTAAAAAAAATAAATAATTATCGTACAATTTCGGATTTTTAGAAATTTTATTGTTTTTTTCAAATTGGAATCATTAGAAAAGTTTCATTACTAGCATAGCGGCCCGATAACGTCGAGGAATATTTTCTAAATTTGAATTACTCCGTCGGTATAATAGGTACATCACTACGAATTTCGAAAATTTACAAAACAATTGGTTCACAGATGACAGCAAAATTGGGTTTTTTGGAATAAAATCAAATAATAATTTATTTATTTTAGATTTCTGCTTAGTTTTGAAGAATTCTACATTACTCAAATCTGATTCTGACTAAACCATTTGACGCTGGAAATTCATAAGGTAAGATATTTATGATTATCGAATCTATCAAAATCTTATCACATCTCAAAACATCTGACATTTTAGAAATAAATTAAATTTCTGTAAGTTAAGTGTTATCTTATATGTTTTAATTCGTCTTTAATTATTGTTATATTTTACAAAGAAAGGGAGTATAGTAAAAACTTTTTTTTATGGGTTACTTTTTTAAACCTCATTTCATTATTCTTTTGTGTTTTTTCGAATCTCTCTTTTTCGAACTGGTGGAGATGATATCTCTAAAACTATTGGGACGATTTTTTTCAAATTTTACACCCACCTTAATAATAACATTATTAACGATGTAGCACAATCGCCATTTGCTATATCAAACGTAGTAATGGGATATTTAAGATAAAATGCGCCATTTGCTCATAATGAATACCAAGCTTTGTTCTTTAAAGGAAAAAAATGAAAATTATTTTCTCACAAAAAAATGTCATAGATTTTCAAGAAATTAATTAAATATAATAATAACGTTGTTTTTTTTCACTATAATTAATATAATTAAGTATAACGTTTTCGACGCTTACTACGTCATCTTCACTAATAAAATTGATGATGTTTATATTTAAAACTCAAAGTGTTTATTACTGAAGATGACGCAGTAAGCATCGAAAACATTATAATTATTTCTATTAATTAAAGTGTATAGTGAGAAGAAAACAACATTAAAGAGTTAAGGTTGTTATCATGGTCGTTAGACATATTTACCTAACTGTAACTGGTTGCGGATATTTTATACGAACCGCACGTTTTTCCGAGAAACGCCCAGTCCGCCCTCTACCTCCGCGGTCGTGGGTAAAGGTCGTCCTTGAATTGACGTTGAATAAGAATTCAACGAAACGTCGAGAATCGTTTCTCGGAAAAACATACGGTTGGTATAAAATATCCGCAACCAGTTACAGTGAAAACAACATTGTTATAATTTTTAATTAATTTCATAAAAATCTGTAATAATTTCGAAACATTAAAAATCTCTTTTTTTTCACCTTTCAGAAGAACCTTTGCGCGACGGCACATAATTCCGCCATTTTGAATATCTCAGATTATTTTCTTAAATGAAAAAATTAATCAATGTATGCCGTAAACAATGATAATAAAATGAATTTTGTATGTGCAATAGCTACGTCAAAAAAATGAATGTGTATTTTTTGATGCCTCAAGGTAACGTAACTTCTTAATAAGATATTAAGACCCCTTGCGAGTCTAGCCGCACGTATCGAGCCGTCACCCACCAACCAGAGACTCCGGTCCCTAGCAAGTGCAACCACTCTTTCGCCGACAGCCGTAGACATATAGCAAGCAATGTTTTCTGTACTCAATGATACCTCAATAAATTTGTGTCAATAAATCTACACTGTGAATCGTCAATATTAATTACACCATGTATTCATTCATCTATCTATCCTACCCATGCAATATACTTGGAATTTAGAATGGATGAGTGGACATAATCTTACTTTCAGAACACATACCTACACCCTCACAATAATCCGCATAAATATGCTGGAAGTAATTTTGAAGCAATCATTATTTCCATGCGGTAAATGACACGACAAACACTGGTTCCATCAGAAGACCTCAGCCTCTACAAGTTACGGAAAAATGATTAACGTAACCAAACAAACGAAGATGACTGGGGTCCACTAACTGAATGCGCAAACACAATATAAATTTGATCAAGTCTTGGCTCGTTAGCACTCCAGGGTTCGCGTCATAACATTTGATGAAATTCGAATATAACTTCGCAGAATATAAAGCTTGAAATTATAACAAAATTTATAATTCACTCTCTTGAAATAATATTTCACCAACCTGTGTTAAAAGCTAATCGTTGATGCTTTTACATCTCTTATTTTTAGAACAGAAGGTGATGACAGTTCTGCCTTGGGGCATTATTTTTTTTAAAAATTTATTTATTTATTTATTTAAAAATCCTTGTTTACAAATAAGATACTTAATACTAATTTAACAATAAAACATAAGATAAAACATAAGATAATTTACACATTTTTTTGTTTTGTTTAATTTGTGGATTATGCCACTCTACTAGGCTACGCCTGTCCCAGAGTGGCGTTATAGCACACAATTATAATATTTTTTCGAGTTCGTCAGTAGTATTTATTTTCATAAGGTAGTTATTATGTATCTATAGAGTATCAAGTGGAATGTTAGTGAAAGTTGAGTTAGTCATAAGTCCAAGTGTAAATATGTGTAGAATAATTGTTTAATGTAAAAAGGGTTAAAGTTTTGTTTAAGATTATTTTTTTATTTTCCTTAATTAATTAATTAATTTATATAGGTATATATTTTTATTTAAAGACATTATTACGCAATTACAGTAAGTAAATTTTCAGTTGCTGTTCTACCTTTGGAGGTAAGCCAGTTGTTTGCTAAAGCTTTTATTTTATTAATTGAGTATATTCTGATTTCCGGGAAGTCTGTTTTAAATATGTTAAATATTTTAGGCCCTATGTATGAGTAATTTTTCTGTCCATGTGTTGTCTTAGTTTTTGGTATTTCGTCAAGGTTTCGTAATGCTTGTCTAGTATTATGTGAATGCGAGTTACTGGTTGCTGTTAGGTGGTTTGTGTTTTTAATGTAGAAGATGAGGGTAGACTTAACGAACAGCTGTCTAACGTCCAGTACATTAGGGTGAGATAGTTATATTAGACTGACGAATATACGAGTATTGAGAGAAAAAAATGATTCTCGGGCTTTTGACTTAAATATGTCGAGGTATGAAGTATCGAAAAGTTATAAAATTTATAGCCTAAAAATTCACTACTCTATAAAAATTCTTACCGGTGTGTATTGGAGTAGGTACCATTCTCTCATATGCGTTCAAAATTATTTTTAAACAATGTTTTTACCTTTGTAAATTACATTACAGCAAAGAACGACAAGACAAGAGAATTATTTTTTATACTTAGATCTATACATCTACAGTGGGTCTCATAGCTAGTAGCATAAACTTCACAAGTGGATTCTTGCTTTGATAATGAGTCAAAAATGTTCAAGCACCCATGACCATCAATGGGTACGGAGATATGCAATATCAAATATTGCATTTTTTTTTCAATACTTCTGACACAATTTTTGCAAAAAGTTAGACTATCATTACAAAATCTTATATCCATTATAAAAAAAAAATCGCTTTAATACAACTCAAATACGGTAATACGTTGTAAAAAATCAATTAAAAAATTTTGCGTGGGTTATTTTTCAAGTGATAGTTGATGTCGATTTTCGACTAAAAAATCATTGTAAAGACAGCAACATCCAATTATGTAGATAGCAAAAGCAGCAATGTTCACTATTTGGTAGCAAACGCAGCAATATCCATATTTAAAAGTTATATATTTATTTATACTCCTATAAAAAAGAAAAACTCAGCCGGCATTTGTTTTTAAAAACTTATTTTCAATGAGCTGAAGGTTTCATGGGTTAAAGTTATTGTTTTTATTTTAGAAATACCTCAGTAGAATATTGCTGCCTTTGCTTTTATACTCGTTTAGTTACAATATTTTATATTAACATTTCATAAATTCTGTGTGCTCAGCCAATACGACAATATCTTGCAGGTTTACTAAATATATAAAAAAATGACACTCAAATGCATTTCTCATGCAAATCTTCAAAGATCATGTAATTCTTTTACGCAAATCATAAATCATTTATGTTTTCATACCAGGGTACAGATCCGATCACAGATGTTTTCTTTTGTGTTTATTTATTTATGTTGAATCCTTCTCCATTCCTGCTAAAATCGCCTTTCTAAGCTTCTCAGTACATACGCAACAAGAACAATATTATTTCCGTTTTAACATTCATAAATTTATTTAGCAATTCTAGTGTTTGCATTTACGTGTTTCAAAAATTATGAACTAAGTAGTAGACTTTTACATGCCGGTTCCTAAAGAATAAGTATTTAATAAGTTTAATAAAAAAAGAAAAAAAAGGAAATAGGAGAAAAGAAAAGGAGAGAAAAAATAAAAAAAAGGAAAAGAGAAAAAGTTTCCATAAAAGAAGTAACACAAAGTTACGGAGACAGACAGACAGACGGACGGAAGGACAATTGGACAGACGGAACAAAATTACTATAATTGGGATTAGGAATTCACCGATGGAGAAAGTTTTTTTTGAAAATTTTGAAAATCTCCAACATAATTATCGGAAACCTATTGTTAGTATTCAGTACGAAATTTAAAAAAAAAATTAAAAAATTCTCATCACGTATTTGCCAGACGTATATAAACATATCGAGGGTAGAAAGCCAAAAGGGCGTTAGTGATTATTTTGAATTTTACAGGAGAGCAAAAGAATGTTCTGCCAATCTGATTTTGTCAATGTTTCTTTTATCATTAAAAGATTTTCATATTTGTTAATCCATAACACATATGGAAATCGTTTAATAATAAAAGAAATATGGGCAAAATCAGATTGGCAGAACATTCTTTTCCTCCCCTGTAAAGTTCAAAATAATCACTCGATATGTAATATTAACAATTATGGTATTTTTGGCAGAACTACTAGACCTACTGTATTTAGTCTGTTGCTTAACTTTAGTGCCCGCTGGGCTTCGCACGCGTAAATTTTTAGTAACTTTTAGTCGTATTTTATTAATTTTTGTATTAACCTTAATATATAAGTATATGTCATCCCTGACTTTTTTATAGATATTTTAGAGTTCTACAACTTCTCCATAGAAAATGTTTAAATATCTCCTATCGTTAAGGCAGCGATCTTAAAAAACGCATCGCTCGACCATTTTTTCGTCGATTTTAGTAAAATTCACCACAAAAAGTCCTTTTATTTTAACAGTATAATATATAGCCTTTGTCCACCCTGAAAGTCCATTCTTAATATTAGTGAAAGAATTCTTTGAAATCGGATGAGTAATTTCGGAGATTACCTCCTATACTCAACTTAGAAAGTTTACCTCTTTATATATTAGTATAGATTACCTTTCTTGCGATTTCGTATTGCGATCCAATGGTAATTTGCCTTCCAAAAAACCACATGCCAAACCAATAAAAAATCATTATCATTACCTGAAAATGATGCCCATTGTAGCCGATCCACTGCCCACTGTCTCTCGCAACGACGAATCCTCTGTGAAATGAAGAGTCCAATTCTGGGTCCAAAAGTTTTCGGAGAGACTTAAAGTATCACATTTTCGAACGCCTTTTTCTCCAGCATTATCACAATCGACATTCGGCTAAAGTACAGATTACGGGATCCAACGAAGATCTTTTCGAGAGTAAGTATCCATGGTACGGTTGAGTGTCTTGTTTAAAAAAATAAAATGACAATTTAAAGTATCGAAAATTTACATTTTATTTATTATTTATGTATAATATTACATATTATACATAAAATATACATATTAAAAAATACGAAAACAAACATTTTAAAATTTGAGTCGCTTTACCTTAGAATAATACGCAGACCGTAGGCAAGAGAAAAATGTTGTGCAATAATTATTTCGTTTATCTATAGATAATACAGTTGCCGGCAAACTTTTTGAAATTCTTTGACGTGGTGGGGGAATGCGCAGAAGACGAAATTTGGGTCTCTTTGGTGGGAAGGTAGATGCGCAAACTTCCTCCCACTACGCCGTAGAATTTCAAGATGTTTGCCGGCTACTGTACCTTAATAGCAGAGTCAAAATGAGTACAGAAACTTCTTTGCTTTTTGCAAAAAGGTTTATTTTTAGGTTTTAATAAATTATTTTATTTATTTAGTTATGTGCTACAAATAAAATATACTTTTGGAAGTGGTTAGGTTAGTAAGGTTTGGTTAGGTTAGGTAAGGTTTGGTATGGTTAGATGAAATTAGGTAGCTTAGTTTATAAATACAATTCGATGATTCGGATGATAATGAGGTTTTTATTATTTTTTATTTAATATTTTTGTTAATGCTTTAACAGGCCATGTGGCAAAATTACTGAAGCGAAACATATCACAAAAACCCCCAGTATTATGTAGATAAGATTGATTGTGACCTCAAACGAGGTCACAATTGATCTGTGAATTACTCGAATCGGATCAGGAGTCTATCAGGATCATGTCATGTCTACTGGGCTACGAGGGTTGCCTCAAAAGGCAAGACATTCAAATATCATTAAGACATTTGAACCTCTTGCCTATGTGATTCAAATGTCTTAATGTAGGCTTGGTAAAAAATTTGTAAATTTAAAGCGTATAAACTTTTTTAATTTTCGCTTTTCAGTCAATTACCTATATATTTTTTAAATCAGCGTACACAACCATAAGGAAATCGAAAAAATGGCGTTAATTGGACCACGTAATTTGCATTTACTTCCCGTTTTTTGGTGTAAGAAAAAATGTATTCCATGTTATAAACGACTTGATGGTTGTATTCACTGCATCGCTACTCGTTCTAGAATATCGTTAGCATTTGTCTGTATTTGTCTGTCATTTGTTGTGAAGTGCCGCATAGTGAAGTTTTTGTTTTTTAAAATATCTGTTTTTTCCTGGATAACTTATGTCCGAAATAAAATATTTGGGAGTGATCATGGATTCTATACAAAACTTTCCGCAAAATACAAGATACGTTTTTTCCGTGTAACAAGATTGCTAAAAATACACTTTTGGGAAGGATTAGAAAATTTATCAGTACTGAGTCATTTGCAAGATGGAGCATACAAAAATAACAAGTACTAAAAAATAAAGCTAACATAGCTTAATCCAATAAATTCCATTTCTTCTCAAAATTGTTAACATAACAATTTTGAGAAGAAATGGAATTTATCGGATTGGTGCATTGTTGAAGGAACACAATGACTTTCAAAAAGATATTGTAAACATGTTATGTTAATTTTTATAATCCACACTGGAAACAAATCGGCATATTACAGCAGGAGAGATATGTAATGAGAAGTCTATCCATGACATGTTTTAATGCAAGAAATCTATGTAGGTACTGTGAACTGTAAATGCCTGAGGAAATTTTAAACGGACAAAAAAAGTTCAAATTTAAAATAAAATTTAGGAAGGATGTGATTTATGAGTTTTTAATGGGTTTTTAGTTGATAAATGATTATATGAGTAGATATGTACATTTAGTCATAAATATGCCAAAATCAGTGCAGTGGGTAGATAAAACAAGAATTGTAAACAATAAGGAGAGAATAAATAACATAAATTATTTAGGTAACATAAATTATATATGTATATAGATATAATGTAATAATTTCCGTCACCTTTGCTAGGTTTTCAGTCTTAATTCGTAACCGAAACAACGCTAACAAAACAAATGCTACGAGATCGCGCTGTTTATACGCTAAAATAAATGTATTACGATTTTTCGAAAATTTTCTTTGTTTGACAATTTTGAGCCATTTTGTGAAAATCTGAAGCTAATTAATTAGAATTCGGTAATTTGGATTAATATAAATTAATTTGTGTAAACTTAAAAATAATTTGTTTACATTCAAGAAGAAGAATTCACACAGAGTATAAAATATGTACAGAGATGCACTAAAGTAGTTCTTCAGGAGAGGGAATAAATATATAGCATTTTATTTAACTTGTATAGAAAGAAATTAGTTTTTCATAATCGATATAGGTTACAGCAATGATAGTTCAACGTTTTACAAAAAATAAGTCAGAAATATTGAAAAAAAATTGCAAACTTTGATGTCGCATATCCCCATAACTATTGATATTAGGATCACGTCGTGGTTACTTGAACATTTTCGACTCATAATCCAGACAGAAATATAGTCCTGTGAGGTTATTAATATTTTCCAAATAACCCTGTACATTATATACCTATGCATGTAATATATGTATAACTAATAACTAATTCATACTTTCATCATTTTTGATCGGTCATAGGTAGTAGGTAATTAGCATATTTCGCATACCACATCAAGAAAAACTTTGACAGAAAATAAAACGACATCTATCATTTTCACCCAACACACTGTTTGAAATGTCAAGGTATTTTGGCGCGTAGTAAATCACGAGCCATTTTAGGACCCTTTGAAATGAAGTGTGGAATTTAAGGAATGCCTCGTCACAGAGAAGCGTCTTACCGAGGAACTTTCGCATACAGGCCCCGCGGCTAAAGGTCGGGGGTGACGCGGCCGACCCACGCGAAGTCCGTAATGCGAAAGAAGATTACTGACATTTACCTCGAAAGTGACAGAGACGGCAGAAGTACCTACTCGCTAGCAGGTAGCTAATGAATCTTTATCTCATTAATTACAAGTAAAGTAACATGAATTCTGGCAATTTCAGTGGTTAGTATTTAATGTATAACCTGAATTTCTTTTGTACATGAGGGGTATAAAAACAAAGCAACAAAGACATTCCAACAAAGAAAGAATCGAATTTTAAAAATTGAGAAACAATTCAGCGCGTTGAAGTAAGAGGAATTAGCGTTAACTAATACCACTATCAAGATAGATTAATTAAGAAAGCTTGCATAGGATTTTAGGGACATAATAGCTGTGCCCGCGCGGCTTCGCACGCGTAGATTTTTAGAACACTGTTTGGATCGTCATAGAACTTTCACAAACCTTCTAGAACATTCTCCTTCCAGAACTTTCAAGAAATTCAAATGTACAGGAACCTTCTAGAGACACTGACACATTCCGCCACTCAGTTAACAACCTTATAGAACTTTCGGAAAATTTCTAGAACTTTCTAGAGTAGGTTTTCCGGAACCTTCTAGACTCACCGACACAGTTGGCGTGCCTATTTTGAAGCAATCTGAAGCATTTTCGGCCTTTCCATAACAAAACAATGTGCTAGAAAGCACATTTTTGTCACCCACTCCCACCCACGCACAGCCACCCCCACCAAACACGCATATTTTGATGTGACACCAAAGGCTATCCACCACCATAACCACCGGTGGGTGGATTTGGAAGGTTGTGGAGAAAACTTGACGGGTAGGGTAACACGGGTTTCTTTTTATATATATATAGCTGTGCCCGCGCGGCTTCGCACGCGTAGATTTTTAGTACACTGTTTGGATCGTCATAGAATTTTCGCGAACCTTCTAGAGCATTATTCTTCTAGAACTTTCAAGAAATTTATTGAATGTACAGGAACCTTCTAGGCACACCGACACATTCCGCCACTCGTTTAGAACCTTATAGAACTTTCGGGTATTTTCTAGAACCTTCTTTATCCAGAACTTTCTAGAGCTGGTTTTTCCGAAACCTTCTAGACTCACCGACATAGTCGGCGCGCCTATTTTGAAACAATCTGAAGCATTTGCGGCCTTGCCATAACAAAACAATGTGCTAGAAAGCACATTTTCGTTACCCACTCCCATCCATATACAACCACCCCCACCAAACTCGCATATTTTCGATGTGACACCAAGGGCTATCCACCAACATAACCACCGGTGGGTGGTTGTGGCTGGTTGTGGAGAAAACTTGGCGGATAGGGAAACACGGGTTTCTTTATATATATTTATGTATATTGATTGATTATGTGAGGTATTAAAAGCAATTCACCTACGATTATTAATTTACAATGCACTGAATTTGAGATTTTGTAGGAAATATAGCTCTATCACTTCCAAAATCGTGTTTCCAAATCACTATTAAAAGGTAATATCCTCGTAGTGTAAAAAATAAAGGCATATCCCCCAATTCCCGAGGGTGTGTCACGTGACCGCTTTATACCAGTGAACATTGACGTCGATTTTAGACTGAAACATTACAGCAAAGACAACAATATTCAATTACGTAAATAGCAAAAGCAGCAGTATAACAGTGAAAACAGTAATATCTATATTTAAAAGTTAAATATTTATTTATACATATAAAAGCAGCAGTATAACAGTGAAAACAGTAATATCTATATTTAAAAGTTAAATATTTATTTATACATATAAAAAGTATATAAAAAATATATACATAAAGCGTATGTAAAAAGAAAACTCGAATTATATGTACGTTTCACGTATTCTAGGGAAATTTCCTTAAATAGTGACTTTTTTTGTATTTATCTCAGAAATATACAAAGTTTTTGTATTTATCTCAGAAATATACAAAGTTTTTGTATTTTTCTCAGAAATACTCAGTGAAGTATTGCTTCTTCTTCAAAATTCTTAAAAATCTTATACTTTTGTCAAGTGGGGTGGCTGCGGGAGTAATGCATGAAAACACTGGAAATTAAATAGTGATTTATTACTTATTGATTAATTAACTATTCAATTTACACAGTCACTTAAAATGAATTAAATTCAACGCTTTTCTTTATATTACACCTTTTTGTTATACATCATTTGTAAATGAGAACTTTATTATTGCTGGTACTTAGCATTCACTAGAACATTCCATCCAGTTTTTGCTTGCAGTATTCATCGCTGATTTTTTTCACCAAAAAGGCCCCTCGCTTGATTATTCACTCTGATTTATCGCTTCAATTATCGCACCTCACCACCCCGGTCTCGCGGCTCGCAGCTTCTCTCTCGCCGCGGCGCATCCGTATTTATATCCAAATGCTGATACTTTCGTACTTTATGGATTATTCTAGTGTTTAAGAGAAGGTCCTCGTCGCTTCTAGGCTTTTCCATGTGTTTCTAAACGTTGAAAAACGTTTCCCGAAGGTTGTAGGTCACCCTAGATTTATTACATTGAAGGTGACCCACCACATACCCTGGGCTGTTTTATGCGCCGAAGCGTCCATATCAGCCCAACACATTCGCCGCCTGGTTGGCATTATTTTATGCTAAAGCGTCCTCTCCGCCCGGCCTTGCGTCCCAGCATAACAAGAAGCAAGACCAGGCGAGTCGGTCGCGCAAAACGATTTATTACAGGTCGTGTTATGGCATTTACAAGGAATTCGGACAGTGCGTAATTTCTTTTAAGCATGCCATTCGGTGACAATTTAAAAAGTTACGCCAGTTTAGGCGCGTTGGGTTATTCCACAAATCTTTCTAACGACTTATCCAAATTATAATAATTTTAATATGATTGTGTAGGTAAAAATATGATTCAATTGCCTAGCAGCCCTCTAAATAAATCTATTTACTTTATAATAAAACAAAGCTTACTTTGAATGATTGTTCAAAAAACGTTTTATATTTTCATAATAAATTAAAACCATTTCAAATCTTATAAGTACTAAATTTCTAAGAAATATATCCCCATTTCTCGTTCGGCAAATTAATTAAAAGATAAGTGAAGCACAATACTAATTTTGTATTGGTGGCCTAAATAAATTGTACAGACTTTGGATAAAGACAAGGTAAATATATAAAGGTTGAGAATATTTACATATTTTGATTCGTAGGTACTTTAAGTGCCGTACCGAAATCATTGTCTGCCAGCTGTGTTCTAGAACGATACAGGTCTTGTGTACCATTGTCTCGTAAGATAATCTACAAACAAAATTGATATACTCCCGTTAGTCTCCGTAGTAATAATAAAAAATTTAATTTATATTTTAATTATTTAAATATCTGCCGGGCCATATTTAAAGTAAAATACACAGATAAAATACACAGGTATCACACATTTATAAATAAAAGCACTTGTTTTTTTGTTCTACACTTTTATTTATTTAGAGAGCTTTTACGCAAGACTAAAAGCTCGAGATTAATGAATTAAGATAAATTATAGAAGTCTCACAGAGACGAAGCTATTTATATGAAAAACGTGTATGAATGTCTTTTTATATTTTTTTAAACGATGGCCCAGGGCTTGAAACTTGTGTGAGCTGGCTTAAGTGATCACTCGACACAATGCAACGTTCGCCAATTCTATCGTAAGAACATCAAAATAAAACGAAAAAATATCCGATTGGAATTGGTGCAGGGCTTTTGTCATTTTATTTAACATGTATTGAAGCGAATGAATTTTTCGTGATCGATATAAGTTACTGTAACGATTGTTCAATGTTTTGTAAAAATAAGTCAAAAATATTGAAAAAGATGCAAATTTTGATTTTGCATATCTCCATAACTATTGATATTAGGTCATAGTTGCTTGAACATTTTCGACTCGTAATCAAGACAGGGATCCACCTGTAAAGTATTGTGGACTAGCTCTGTTACAGCCCGTACAGTATGATAGTATAAGTAAATCGGCAATCCGGCATCACGCGTCCTGCGCACTACGCACTGCGCTCCCCGCACCGCTCCCCACCTATACTACATACATGTAGGTATTGATAAATATATGTCAGTTTCTTCTACAAAACATTTTAAAAGTTATCTTCTTTTTCGCATTGAGGGTAATTTTTTTATTGTAACGGAATTTGTAGCGGGAACGCGAGTAGCGTGAAACAGCATGCAGAGGTGCATGTAGCGAAAATGCGAGACCACGAAATTTGCCTAAAATTAGTGTTCCAGTAATATTTAAATGTAATAATTTTGTTAAATTAAAAACCGAAACCTAACCTCGGACGCGCACACGACAACGCGGCAACTAACCGATATAGCCACAAACGCTTCTCCATGGCCCGTCAAAAATATTCTGTATACTAGGTCTTAGCTAAGAGGCGATCCATTAATTCACTCCTACGTTTGTCGTGTGACAGGCTTTTTATTATTTATTATTAATAAATAAATACTTAATTGTGTTTCCTGTTTTTTCACGAGTGTACGGCTAGTATTTATTAATGACACTTGCGTGACCGCGCAACATGAGCCGCGCGCTGATTGCATGTTGATTTAAAGTTATCATTCCAGCAGGTTACGGACGGATAATGAAATCATTATATATTTATTTTAGATATTCGAAGTTTCTTTTCTGAATGTAAGAGTTTAATTTTTTTTAAAGAAACTCAATAAAATAACCGACAGTGATTAATGTAGATTTTTACACCTCAATACTTTGGGCGTCATCAATACATAATTTTGTCTTCATTTTAGTTTTTAAGTATAACTTCTACCGCGCGTACGTGAGTACACACACACCATTTTTTTTTTGTTGCGTCCGATAAATATTTACAGATTGTAATTATTTTTTTTAATACATAAATTACGAGGAAATTGCTTAAATATGAACTCTGTATTTAATATATTAACATGAATATTCACATAATTAGAGGCGATGTCAACTCAGTTAACAGCACCGGAAATGAAATGTTAAAGATTTTCTTTGCTCTGTACATGACAGGTTTTTAAGATTCAAATGTCTTCCTGATTGGCAGTTTTATTTAATTTATTCCTCTTGTATAGGGTGGCCCACGGGGCACGCCGGATTCCCACAATTCTTTTATATTGTATTTGGTAACTTTCAAATTATGTTTGACATTTGTCATCCGCTTTCATTGAAGTTATTAAAAAGGGATGATAAGAATAACATTTTTTTATTGTTAAAACATATTACAAATTTTGCGAAATTATGTTGAGACCGTTCAAAACCTTTGTGGAATTCTCTGTATATATATTTGGAGGTGGATGAGCCCTCCGGTTTTGGATAGAGTTGAACTCAAGGGTCACCACTCCGTTTGTAGAGTGGGAGATCTCTGCTGTTGTTGCTGATGTAAAAGACGCGATGGTTTGACAGAATTTATTTGAAGTTTAAATGTTGACAAAAGTTACAAGTACAATAATTATAGGTACACAATAATGAATCGATAGATGACGACAGCTTCCGCTCGATAGGTTACGATAGGAAGCGCTTCGCCGTAAGAACGACACTAGGTGAGTGAGATACTCGGCTCTGTAGGCGCCGATTTATATAGTGATCCAGAACAAAGGCTCGGGGTTGTTATGATTTCGTCTTTATAGATATTTAGTTTAAATCAGCAAGGCGAGTTTTCTCGCTCCCCGTGCCCCCTGCTATACATTGCCTTTGTAATCGGTCATTGGTCCGGCTTACTTTGTCGCCTGTTTGCTGTCCTCAGCGTTCTTGCCTCGGCCTTTGTATCGAGGGCGACGGCCTGCCGTTTTGGATGTTAGCGTATGCGGTACCTCATTACACGGGCGTGTGTGTGTATGTGTCTTGGGCCACCACATATATTTCAATTAATGAGTCCACCCTTCGAAGATTAATTTTAAAAATAGAGGAAACTGGTTTGGTTATGAACAATCGCGTCCTTATCCTGTGCGGTCAGGCGAAAATACTGCAGTCGTTAGTGAAAGTATCGATGAATATCAAGAACGAGTATCGAGAACGAGTACCAAGAATGAGTATCAAGAATGAGCATCGAGAACATCAACAGTTTGTCGTCTTCAACAATTGAACATTAGCAGAACCAGTTTGCAAGGAATTCTCACTAAAGACCTTCACCTCCATCCTTTTGCGACTAGTCTGAACTGAAAACAGTAATCCAACACGTTATTGCTGAAATTGAGCGAACTGCCTCGCAAACAATCCTCAAAAAATTTATAAAATGGTATTCCAACACAGCCGCGGCGATCATTTGCTTATCACTATAATAAATCTCAACATGTTTCCTTTGTAAATCAATTAAAATTTCCTAATTCAATCCTTATTTGGTGTGTTTTATATAAAAATTAAATCCGGCGTATCGGATGGACTACCCTGTATAATATTCGAGCTCTTACTTTAAGGTATACACAAACAAATTAAGTCTTATGATTAAGATTAAAGTAAGATGTTGGTAAGGTATTAAGCGCTTTGAACAACAATTAACAGCCCCGGGGATCAGACTGCATACTCAAACAGAAAGTATATTCAAGCAGATCAGGCTGTCAAAACTTTAGAACAAGTGCAGGAATACGCCGAGGTGCGTTCACAGTGCAATGTTCACTGATTCCATTCAAGAACAACCACACATTTGTGCAAATTTTGAAAGTTGTATGCAAATATAATAATTTCATTGTCCGTCTATCCCGTAAGTCTGTAACATCCTGGAATTCACTGAAATTGAATTCAGCTGAAAAACGAAATAACACGGCTTGAGAAAGACTCGAACGCGTGGAAGACGTCGCGGTGACTAGACACCACAGCCACCATCGCTTCTCTGTGGCCCATCAAAAATATGCTATTTATTACTACACATTGTAAAATCAGAGCTTAGCTAAGAATCGAACCATTAATTTACGCCTCCTCCGTGATTTTTCATGGTTGTACGGCTAGTAAATAATTTACGCAACTTATTTTACAAATTTATAAACTACAATGCTATCACCAACGTTGGTTTGAAAATAATTAATTATCAAGAAATTTATAGATGTCGCAGTATGAAGCAGTATTCTTTTTAATGTATATAATGCATATTAATCTTTGTATGATATTCATCCGAATTTTATCATATTGACTAGAATACGTCTTAAAATTATTTTCAATTACTTAAGCCAGCCAAGACATGTCACAAGCTTTGTGGACGCTCAATAAAAGCATCATACATTCTTCCCTACATAGATAGCTCCGTCTCTGTGAGACATCTATAATTTATTTTAATTAGTGATTATCCCTTTGTGGACAAAATATAGTAATTGTGTTCTCAGAACACACAATTAAAAATGTTGTTAAACATATTACATTATTTATAGGGATATTACAAGATTTGTCTTTAAATTTAATTTTTTTTCCCCAATATATTTTCCCCAAAATTTATATCTCCAATTAAATCCCCAAAAAAAAATCATTGATATAAAAACAAGGGCAGCATAGGTATTCAAAAAAAATTGAATGCACTCATCGAGGGTTACTAATTTATAATTCACTGAATTCAAGATTTTATAGGAAACATAGTCTATAAATTTAAAGAAAACATGATTTTGGAAGGCATAGATAGACACATAAAATCTAGAATTCAGTATATTTCAAATAAGTATATTCTCGGTGACTGCATTCAATTTTTTTTGGTATACTGCTGCCTTTGCTAGTATACCCCATAATTAAGATTAAATTCTTACAGAGACGAAGCTACTTAAAATAAGGAAGTATTTTAATAGATTAGCCCAGGGACTTACAACCTGTATGAGCTGGCTTAAGTGGTCACTATATAAAATGCAACGTACATTTAAAAATATTCTTCAACTCATACTCTATATATATGATATGTTTTACTTATAATGTTAAACTTATAATCAGATATCTGTACTTAGAATTCTCAAACAAATCTACTCTTATATCAGTTAAATGATGCATCCTCCCTGTGCTATTATTCTAGAATTTTCTAAACTATCTCACAGATCTCGCATTCAAGTCGATAATGCCTCCTTTGAACCGTACAAAATGTTTATCATCGAGGAAAACAAAAACGCTTTGAATTATTTATGAGAGTGTATTTATAATGTACTTAATTCGAATCTGATATTTGTTGGTTGTTAGAAAAACCAGAAATGAAATATCATATCTTATTGCAGTTTGAGTGAGACCATCATCTGTTATTGACAAAATTATGTAACACGAATATTTAGTTTGTGTAATAAACATGAAATAACCTCTAGAAAAAAAAATGTAGAAATGCTTCGCTTAGGTACATGCATAGTAAATCTATGAACGAAAGTTTAACGAATTAGGAGCCAATATAGAGTAGCCTGTAGCGAAGCCGATAGAATAAAGAAAGGGTTGCTAAGATGGTTAGTTCATGTTGAACATTCATAAAAGGAGATGAGAGTTTTGGCAGCTTAAGTGTAATTAGTGATGTTCACCAATACAGAGTGTGAGAAAGAAGACACAAACACAAACAGTGTGGTAGTATCACAGTCTACACAAATAATACTATCATCGTGAATCTTTTAAATCGGTCTATGTATTACGCACTATGCTCACATATTATAATGTTTAAATAAATAAATAAATAAATATAGCTTTATTCCAGAATGTGGGGAGGTTCGTGCAATCCCACACATTCCATATAAAAGAAAATACACACATTAAAAATATTATATAAAACAAAAGAGAAATAGTAAAATCATATAAAATAGAAGAGAAGTATTAAAAGTAATCAAAAGAAATATATGGTAAAATATCGGCTTTAGCGAGCGATGGCAAGTCAATTATGCGGGGCCAGTATCTTTCTCCAGTGTGCATCGATGCTGGATGCTGGAGTAAGACGGGCTTCCAGGATAAGGATATTTCCGGAGCTGTATATCCTTTCCCTCATCCCTGCCACCCTGGATCTTAAGAGGGCTGCAAAGTTGGGAACACGCCCCTCAGTGAACATACCGGAAGCGCTGCAATATCTGGGAAGGCCAAACATCATACGAAAGGCGTTGTTATATTGTATGCGAAGTCTTTCTATGCTGCTCTTTGTAATTTGCCTAGAGCTCACATGTATATAACGTTGCACAGAAGGCAAGGAAGAGCGTTCTTTTTACAGCGGTGCTACAAAGACGAAACCTTCTACACAGCATATTCGCTTTCACACTGAGAGCTCGTCTTTGCCTGTCAATATCGTCGTCGTCCATTAGATTATTTGTAATTATGTGTCCTAGATATTTTGTTCTTTCGGTCACCTTCAGGACCACACCGTTCAGAGTAACTGGAGGAATACTTGTTGGGCCCTGACCATACTTTATAACCAACAGTTTATAAACTATTAAGATTCCTTAATGAATAAATAAATATAAACGACATTGACAGGGATTCCCGAAATTTCATGATTCGGGATCATAGAGTAGGTATATACAAACTATTAGGGACGTTCTCAATTTCGCAATTCGAGTGTTTTTTGTTGTTTTATTGATCCACGTTATATTATTAAGTTGATAGGAAAAATATTATATTTTTATACATAATAAATAATTTTGAAATATTTACAAAAAAAACTGAATATTCCATTGCCCCGGTTAATGCGACCACAGATAGTCGGTTTATATAGTACTTTAAGCATTAAAAGTGATACTTTTGATCAATATGACAAAATATCATTATTAAAGAAAAATGTATGCATCACGTTTTCTTGAAAATAATAATGGAGTCACACAAAGATGATATTTTGATATGCAGTAGAACTAACGATACACAAAAATTTGAGTCTTTACTCGAAAACTTTTTTTGGAAAGGTCATGCGGGGTGCGACACGGCGGAAAAGCCCAGAAAACTCTACACAAAAGATTCAGAACGAACGTAAAAAACGAGAATATTTTTGTATAATACAATACGGGTAAAAGCAGAAAAATTAAATATTAAAATAGGCTTGAATACAAAGAAATATAATGATCTCTTTATGTACCTATTACATTGCACAGGTGGAATGTTACATCGCGACAGACTTTTTTCGCGTTTCTATTAGGCGCGATATTCGCTTACCTCGGGAGCTTAATGTGAAATGATATAAATCCAATTTATCCTCACGCGGATGAAACTTACCATGTTTCCTTTTAAAATAAAAGGGTAAGACTTCCGCAAGCTTCAGTACTGTAGCATATTACGATAACACAGAATTATGTACACTTTTTGCGGAACAGTGCTATTAGAAAAAAAAAACGATTGTATAGCGTTACTTAGATGAAACATATATTAATTAAATATAAATAAATAACTATATTTATTTACTTCTTCAGTAACAGCAAAATGATATTGCGATTATATTTTGAATATAATTAATAAGAATTTACTTTCTTATCACCACGAACTTGTTGAAATTACCAGCATGTTAAATCAGGATACAATGTAGGTATACTAAAAATAAAAAATCGAGGTATACACAAAAACAATGTTTTATTATTAGAGTGTCATGTATCTGTTATACTGTTAGTGTCTCTAATAAATATAAAAAAAATAAAATGATAATAAATATATGGGAAATTTATAAATAATACGAAAATAAATTTAAAACATAATTATTTGTTAAAAGATCTTGGTTATTTATAATATTCAATTCACTATTAAAACGTTTTCTTCTTTCCAAAATTTCTTATTTATCCAATTATAAACCGATTCCGTATTTTTACAATCGGTCACTGACGAATCTTATTATTTTTTTATTTTTAATATAATAAAAAGTACATAGATTTGTTTTGCGTTTAAAGATATGGATTTAAATAATTGATTACATCTTTTAATAATAGTAGGTCTGTCTAAATGCACTTTTTTTTTAAATCTTCAGAGTAAATTTTATTAAATTTCACCAAAAAATTTTTAGACAGCTTTCGTTAAGAAGCCGGGGCGGGTTTGCTGGCCCGGGGTTTAAGCCCCATCTCCGGCCGCTTAATTTGGTTTTTTAGCCGCGAATTCGAACGATATTACAAATGTTACACAAAGTTACGGGAACAGATAGACAGACAGACAGATAGACGGACGGATAGACAATGAAATTATTACATTTAGATATTGAGTGGCAATTCCAAAAATGTAAAAAAAAGTATTCAAGTTGAAAAAATATATAAATTTGGATTCTTAATAATTAAAAAAGAAAAAGAAAAGATGTGTAAAATTTGCATTTATTTTACAACAATATTCTGCGCACAGTGTACATCACCGATACTGTGCGTCACCGATGTCAGGTGTGTTGTTGCGTTACTGTTTACCGCTAAGCGACTCATATAACTTAGTCTCTTTCTCGCATACAAATCGTTGACTCATATCAATGTGTATATCGGTATACAAAGCATTATTGAAGGGCCATGACTAAAAAATCGACACTTATCTTTTGTTACCCCAATTTATCGGGGGGGTTAGGTGACCGCGTATTTGTTTAGCTAGCGAGGTGTCCAATACTTCCAAAATATTAATATTTTATAGGATAAAAAAAACTAGCCCATAACTAGCCCACTAACCAAGTTTTTATTATACTCCCTTTCTCATTTGTATTGTTTCCGATTTGATATTCTATCAACATATTCCTCTTGCTTTAAGTTCGTGTGGAAAATCTATTCCATGTACATTATTATCCTTAAAACTTATAGAATATTGAAAACGTAATAATTGGTATAGGGGACACGGCGTCGGCGAAACCGTCTGATCGGACCCACGGCTCGAGTCAAACTAGTTGAAACTGGTTTCGCGCCTTCTCCACGCGTCGGGTTCCTTTCTCATTTGTATGGTTTTCAATTTGAAAAAGCCGTTATAATTTCGAAAAATCCTAAATTATACTATAATAATTACAATTTTTGAACGAAATTTGTTTGATCATTTTTATCGACGCCACGAGTCTGCCTGCAAAGTTTCAGCTCGATTGGATCACGGGAAAAGGGTTAAAAATCGATCTAAATTTTTTTCGGCAGACAAGCAGACGTTACGAGTTAAAATAAAGGGAGTAATAAAGCGAGAGTGTATAAAAAATTACGAAATTTTGTGACAAATGTAAATGAATAGACATTGTTAATTTATTTAATTATATATTTTAGTGGTCCTGCCGACAGATGGCTGGTTTTGGACCATTTATCGTGACAAATTTTATCCTAACGCCTTCATCGGGCAAATGAAATAATGCCCCTGGGGCCTTCATTAATAACTTTCCGGGTGATTACACTTTCACCTTTCATCACGACAGGTTGCTCGGATGCTAAGCAGATGGGTAAGCCCAGCCTCAATCACCTGGGTTAGGAATATAGCCTTCAGGTATTACATGAACAAGACGAAAGGTCACATAAGTATCCCCTAGTAAATATAGTAAAACTTCGATACAGCGGACTAATTTGGCCCAGTCCATCACTGTTATTTTTTTTTCGTTTTATATTTTTTAACAAATAGACTCTCCACAGGTTGAAATTGACCCTGCTAGATTATCCGAGGTATTTTCTTGCCCCACATTTTAACGAAGCCAGGATAAACCCGCAAACGACATTATCTTCTCTGTGTAATATTATTGTAATTGTAAGTACAAAAATAATAATCATTTGTTATCTTTACTTATATTATAAATAAGTAATGTTTGTAGGTTTAGATGTAGGAGGTAATCTCCAAAACTACTCATCCGATTTAGCCAACAACCAGTTTGGATTCAGAAAAAATAACACAAGAAGCAATACAGGAAGTTATTGGTTATATTTCAGACAAACTTGACAATAATAAAAAATGTATAGCAATAGCACTAGACTTGACGAAAGCTTTTGACACAGTTTCACATGAAAAAATGCTTCACAAACTAAAACAGACTGGACTTTCGGAAGCAAGTTACAACTGGTTCAAAACTTACCTTACAGACAGAACACAATTTACACAACTTGACAAAACTAAAAGTGACGAACATTACATCAAATACGGAGTCCCTCAAGGAAGTACACTAGGACCTGTTTTATTCCTTCTATACATAAACGATTTATGCAAGCTAACAACGGGAGGGAAAATAGTTACTTTTGCAGATGATACAATACTCCTGTTTCACGCTTCAACATGGGATCTTGTTTTCAAAGCAGCTGAACTGGGTCGCAACATTTTAAAACACTGGCTGGAAAATAATTTGCTAACAATCAATCTCAAAAAAACTAAGTATTTGACATTCAGCGTAGATAAAAGAGGGCAGCCATCTAGCGATTTATAATTGACTATGCATGATTGCCAACACCAAAACTGTGGTTGCACCCCCTTGGAAAATGCAGATAGTGTGAAATACTTGGGAATCATAATAGACAGGCACCTAAACTGGAAACTTTACATTGAACTATTATCGGGAAAACTTCTAAAACTCATTTATCTATTTAAATCCATACGTAATATTTTTAATAAACTGCAACTCAAAACTATCTATTATGCTCTTGCCCAGTCATTTCTGAACTATGCGATTCCAAGTTGGGGAGGTACTTACAAAACCACATTAAAACCAGCTATAACGGCACAAAAAAACTTGCTCCGAGTCATTAATAAGAAACCATTCACATACCAATCAGACAGACTATTCAGAGAATTTAATGTACTGGACGTTAGACAGCTGTTCGTTAAGTCTACCCTCTTCTTCTACATCAAAAACACAAACCACCTAACAGCAACCAGTAACTCGCATTCACATAATACTAGACAAGCATTACGAAACCTTGACGAAATACCAAAAACTAAGACAACACATGGACAGAAAAATTACTCATACATAGGGCCTAAAATATTTAACATATTTAAAACAGACTTCCCGGAAATCAGAATATACTCAATTAATAAAATAAAAGCTTTAGCAAACAACTGGCTTACCTCCAAAGGTAGAACAGCAACTGAAAATTTACTTACTGTAATTGCATAATAATGTCTACAAATAAAAATATATACCTATATAAATAAATAAATAAATTAAGGAAAATAAAAAATAATCTCAAACAAAACTTTAACCCTTTTTACATTAAACAATTATTCTACACATATTTACACTTGGACTTATGACTCACTCAACTTTCACTAACATTGCACTTGATACTTTGTAGATATATAATTACTACCTTATGAAAATAAATATTACTGACGAATTCAAAAAAATATTATAATTGTGTTCTATAACGCCACTTCGGGACAGGCGTAGCCTAGTAGAGTGGCATAATCCACAAATTTAACAAAAAAAAAGTGTTATTTATCTTATATTTTATTATTAAACTAGTATTAAGTACCTTTATTTGTAAACAAGGATTTTTTGAAATAAATAAAAAAATAAATAAAGATTTCAAAAATCGTTCCCCAATATTTAGAATGGACCTTCGGGGTGGACATAGGCTATACCTATAATATCCCGTTGAAATAAAAGGGCTCTTCGTGGTGACCTATTTTACAACTAAATTCGGCGAAAAAATGGTCGAGCGATGCGTTTTTTACGAACGCTGTCAAACTATAAGAAATATTTAAATACTTTCTATAGAGAAGATGTAGAACTCAAAAATTTAATATATCATATATACATCATATTTTATAAATTTGTATATTAACCTTTACATACAAAACAATTCATTTGTAAAAATAATTCATTGCCTATGCTTTGCTTATGGCCTTTTCTATGCCCTCAAGTGTGAAAAATGTATCATTTTATAACATAAAATAACTGTTTTTAAATTTTCTAGTGCCTAAATTTGACTTCATTTATGTAATCAGGAGCCTTCATTCATTCAGCCAGGGAAAAAAATGAACAAAATCGGTTTTCCCTAAATATTCCTAACTATAACCAAAAGCCCTTTATTCTAATAGAATAATGTATATCTAATATCCACCCTGAAAGTCCATTCTAAATATTGGTTAAAGAATTTTTGAAATCGGATGAGTAGTTTCGGAGATTACCTCCTACCTCCAAACTTACAAACTTCACCTCTTTATATATTTGTATAGACTAGCTGTGCCCGCGCGGCTTCGCACGCGTAGACTTTTAGTACATTGTTTGGATTGTCATAGAACTTTCGCGAACCTTCTAGAACATTCTCTTTCCAGAACTTTCAAGAAATTTATCGAATGTACAGGGACCTTCTAGACACACCGACACATTCCGCCACTCAGTTTAGAACCTTATAGAACTTTCGGGATTTTCCTAGAACATTCTCCTTCCAGAACTTTCTAGAGCAGGTTTTTCCGGAACCTTCTAGACTCACCGACACAGTCGGCGCGCCTATTTTGAAACAATCTGAAGCATTTGCGGCCTTCCCATAACAAAACGATGTGCTAGAAAGCACATTTTTGTCACCCACTCCCACCCACGCACAGCCACCCCCACCAAACTCGTATTTTTTCGATGGGACACGAAGGGCTATCCACCACCATAACCACCGGTGGGTGGTTGTGGCTGGTTGTGGAGAAAACTTGGCGGGTACGGAAACACGGGTTTAATATATATATATATATATATATATATATAGTATTAAATAAATGAAAAATATGTTTAATAATATAGATACTCAATTTGCAGTTTAGCAAAGAATACTTCCATGTTCGGAAATCGACTAGCGAGAAGAGTCAAAGCTTCGTTTGATATTCTCGTAAACAGTCGATTACGTTCCGAATAAAAATTGAATAATATAAATAGTGAATTCTAATTCAAGAGAAACATATAACTATCAAATATTGACGACTTTTTAAGTCGCTGGGATAGTGAAATTGGTAACACGCGTGCGCGAAAACACGGAGGTCCGTGGTTCGAATCCAGGTTCCAGCATTTAATTTTTCAGTTTTATATTTGATATTGTGTGTTTCTCTCTTATTTCATTTATTGTTTCGTATTAAATTACATAGTATATATATATAGATATATATATATATATATATATATATATATAGTATTTGTAAAATGTCCCTATTGAAGAAATATTAAATGTGGATTCGCCATCTTAACATTTACCATTGCGATCCTGGATGAACATTTTGATGCTAACGCTTGAGCAAGCATAACGAATTATCCGGAAGGAAAAATATAAAAATTGAATCTCAAGAGCAAATAAATTTTTGAATTTCTTGAATATTCATTTCCATGTCAATATTGGACTGCTTTTGGTACGGTATTTGCTTTTATTAGCTCAGAACCACATTTCAAGCAGTCAGTAGAAGTCAATTTTAATATAAATCCGTCTATTTATGACCAAACATTTGACTTTTAAGAGGTTATGCGGAAAGCCATTAGGTATATTGGTACATATTGCGAATGCAAGTTGCGGTGGGTTCTTAAAATTGCTGACGGATTTGAAAATTCTTTAACGTAATGGAAATATGGGAAATTAAAATACACCCATAAAGTATTGATTCCAGTTAGAATAACAAAGTAACATCTGAAATTTAGAACAAACGAATACGAAGCGTCAAACTTTATATTATATTTATAACATTTAATCGTTTATTTTTCTTTTTTTCAATTGATTAAGCAACTTTGTAGATAGACATTTAAAAAAAAAATTTGTCTTAATATTGTTAATATGTATATAATGAATATCTTAATATATATTTGATTAATTACACCTACATGTTTCGGAAAAACCTTTCCATCGTCAAGGTGTTTTATGTATGTCAAAATATCAAAATGAATGATGTCTTTTGTTTTGGTTTTTTTAAATTATTTAAAAAATTATTTTAAATTTTATTGCTGAAGTTCTTGATTATACAAAATTATTGGAAATATTTTTAAACTATTTATTTATATATATGAAATATTTATTTATATTTGGACTAGTAGTTAAATTTAATTTATTATATTATTAATAATATTTTGTTTACTTTTACATGCTTTACTAATTTCTAATGATTCTAAATTACTAAATTACTAATAAATGATTTGAAAATTCAGAATAACCATGATTATTCAGACATATTAAATGCTCTTTGACCCTTATATAAAAATTACGGCCGAAATATGTAGGTGTAACTAATCAAATGTAAGTAATAATTTTTCTATTTTAAGTTTGTAATTATTCGCATTACAATGACACTTCTTCATTCCTAGTGTAATCTCAGGTTCCCCTAATGTTGACTATCATATGACAGTAGATCTCCTTTACTGTCACTTGAGATTAGTAATCCTCGATGACTGTAGTAATTTTTTGGGTATTATTGCCTTTGCTTTTATACACCATATATTTTGTTCCAAGATTGCGTTTTTAAACCGTTAATGTGTGAAATTTTCCAGAAAACGAGGAGAATACATCTTTTTAAAAAATATAATGCGTGTGAACTAATTAACAAATATTTGAATCGTAAGTAAATTGTATATGTACTAAATTTATACCACCCTGTATTTTAAAATACGATATAATTTTTCTGTACATTGAAAATAAAGTTTAATGATCGGGAAACTTAATCAAAACTTAACTTTCTTTTGTTGGCAGATTTTCTCCGAAAAACCGACGCTTTGAAGCGAGGCGACACAGAACATCAAAGAGAAACAAGGTAAGATTTTTTAATCAATTATTGTGGGAAATGCGTATTTTAAAGAATGTAACGAGAAGTTTTTAAATTTTTTACTGACTGAAAAAAATATCGGTTTCTCGATAGATGTCGTGTGGTAGAGTAGTGAACTTTAATTCTAACAATACACATATTAATTTTTTTTTAAATTGAATTTTTATCGACTATTTATTTATTGTGAATTGACTGTACCGTTTTCTATCATGGCCGTCTTCAGATAGGTACATTATTCTTTTAAACTACGGTATTTGTAAAATTTAACACAAGGAGTGTTTAACATTGGGTCTATATAATGTATTGACTGCTTAATGATTCTATTCTACATAATTTCAAAATGTTTGTGATAATTTGATTTTAATATTGGGATATTTCTCCCCTAAATTTTTGCTAAATATTATTACAGATATTTTTACAATTTAACTAATTATTGAAACATTAGGATGAATTTCCATCAGTTGTTTTATGTGTAATAATCCACAAAAATAAATATTAAAAAGAAATCAATACATAAGAATCGAAGTAACGCTAGAAAATTTACAAATTCAGTCAAACACTCGATTCTTAAGAAAAATACAAAAACCAACAAAAATAAAAAGAAGATGATAACCTGAAATAAAATTACTATTAGGATTGGAATGAAGTTGTATGTTAAACTACCGGGGGACATTAGGGATGGAAATAATATACTTAACCACTTTCAAAAGGAAGCTTCTATTTACATTACGAAAAGTGAATTTAAAAAAACGTTTTGTGTACCAATACACACGATAGCGAAAGAGATAAAGTTTTATGAGTCGCTTTTGAGTAAAAGAAACGGTTTACCGTCATCACTATGTGTCAAGTATGGCCGTTCTTCGACAGACACTTGTAATTTTATTTTATTAATTATATTTTTGATTTATTGATATTTTTCTGCCAGTTTATAAGATCGGCGGCTTCAATATAGTTGTACCTGTTTTTACGACTGTTAAAATCCAAGGTTGCAAAACTCTCTGTCGTGTCATAATATTTTCACTTCTTTTCTTTCTTCCTCTGCGCAGCTCGTTCATAACTAAAATTGGAACATATCGTGCAGGACTACTGAAGCAATGGCTGCTGCTGTTTGGTCTGATTGATACTCCATACCTATTGGAAGTTCTTTTATGTAGAAAAATCGATGGTAGTGGCAGGCCCGTTGTCATAAATCGGTGTTGCATTTTCTAGGAAACAGAGGTGTCAGGTGTAGTTAAATAAGATATAATAAACGTTGAAGACATTGAAAAATTCAACACGACTTATTTTTTGGTGTTTTTTTCTTTGAAAATGAAGTGGCCAATGGAGTAGCTTTAAAAAAGAATACCACTGCATAATTAACGTGTTACAGAGGGTATCACTCACACTTATGCAAGTGGCTTTCACAAAGTGTACGGACCCTACTTTACAAATTTTGTGAAGGGTGTATTAATTAATTTCTTTAAATTTACACGACTAGACTCATATATTTATTTAAAGAATTAAAATTCTACATGATTGCCAACGGTGAGACAACAATTAGTTAAAAAATCTCACGATACTCTCCAACGGATAGTGTTGATATTACATTTTGATGATTTAATCAACTAGTAACAATTTTTTTTTCAAAAATATCATATCCCATTCAACCAGCCTTCTAAACCAATAATAAATAAAAGCAAATTAATACTAATAATATTGCTAATTTTTTTTTGCGTATTACGAAGGTCGTTAAAACGCCATCGCAAAACTTGTAGTAAATCGCCTAACACATTTATTATCTCATTAAAAATTTCCACTGGATTTTATCACATTTTTATCCATTAACAAACCACGCATAAATGACTCGTTTAAATCATTTTATATAAATTACTACTTCGTGGAACGATTAAAATTTGGCAGCTATTCATAAGATCGACGAAGATGCAGGAACAATGGCATAAAATTGAGTGCGCTCTGTGTACGCACCTGTGCACTTACTATTATAAACTATACTTATTTGGCATATATAGAAAACCACGTGCTATATTGTATACCTTGCGATGGAACAGGATCAACTCAATATACGTAACACAAACAAGAATTTCCATTAATGACACTTCTCTATCAATGGATAAAAAAATCTAAAATTAACGTTAAATACAGTAAAAATATAATTCATCACCATCTTGAACGCCTTCTCCTAGTAGGGTCGGGGGCACAAGGACTCAAAAAGGCATTTCCATATTCCCCTGTCTTGTACTGCTTCTCCCTATGTCGGGTAGTGGCTGCGTTGGCGTCCACGCCTCCGAGGTCGGAGTATTAACACTAATTTCAAGTAGGTACATTTTGTGGTCTCGCATTATCGCTACATGCTCTGCTACAACTTTCGTTACAATGAAAGATTTTACCCTCAATGCGCCTAAACAAAATTTCTTCAAAAAACAATTTGTAATTTTTTTCTTTTTAATACGAATCCCTGCGCTTTGAAGGCAGAGAAGAGGTTTTGTGTGTCCCCGTCCTGCTCGCATTCCCATAAGTGTCAGCGGCGCGGTGAGTACGGCCATTTTAGCATTAAAAAAATGACAAAAATGGGTGGCAAAAGTGTAGGGCCGATATGGAAGCTATTGCTCATAGAACGGCCTAGGGTGTGTGGTGGGTCGCTCTTCTCTGTTCAATACGAAAATATAAATGTGGCTAAGTGATCTCGATGTATGCCTACTTCAACCAGTGCCAACGTTTCAAATTCAGGTATGTGTTATTTATTTTTGATAATACAAATATTGAATTCAGAGATACCTAAATATGCCATTCGAGTTTTGACAGAGATCATCCTGACAGGCGTGGTCTAATATGTACATTTTAAAAAAGGTTGCAAATGATACCCAGGTAATTGTTAGGATAGCTAAAAAGGTATATCTGACGAATTTGACATCAAGACATATTTTTCCACTTTCGGTGTGCTCTCAAAAATTTCCCCTTCTCATTTATTAAAAAGTTACAGAGATGACCTCAACACTTTCTTAAGGAAAGGGGGTTGGGTCTCAGCGGAAGAATATCCCCTCTTGCGTATTCTTAACGCACATTTATATCGCAGTTCAAGTATTTATTCTTGCATAAGCAAACCACCCATTAAAGAACGTTTTTTTTATTCGATAAACGATATTTATTGGATTTAAAAAATTTATTTCCTAATTTCTTTTCTCTCTCTTAAATAAAGACGTTTTCTTGCATTTTTAAAAGTATTTTTTTAAAAATGGATATGCGAACATGGAACACGTGTCGTTTCAATATTTTTAATGTTCTCAAACTAAGCCAAAAGCCTGTGCTATGAAAATAGGACAAAGTGTATTTTTTTTTAGTTTACCTAATTGTTTTTAAACTAACAAGTTCGTTTTAATTCTTTTAAATAAGTCATAGTAATGGAACCGTACGTGGTTGTGTACCAAAAAATTTACGTTAGTTAATTTCCATTTCTTTTGATAATCAATGCCCCCATTAAAATATTTTACTGCGTAAAATTTCTTCCTACTAACATTTGAATTAAGAAGAACGCCATTTAAACTTTTACCTAATTTATGCAAAATTAGGTTCTCTTCTGAACTTCAAAGTTTTGTTATAAATACATCCGATAAATTCATATTCCTTGGGAAAATTGTTTGTTTATTAATTAAGAAGGGGTAGCTGTAACCCGTAAAAATTGACGGAAAATTGGTTCGCGTCTTTGCTAAGTTCTAGTATATATTTATAATATCTTTTTAGCGGTCTACGGAGAGGCGGCGGTAGCAACATGCGTATAGCGGCTGGTTCCAGTTTGCTGGCCCAGGGTTCAAGTCCCATCTCCGGCCGTTTAATTTGTTTTTTAGCCGTGAATTAGAACGAACGGCGTTATACGAAGTTACGGACGGACAGACAGACAGACGGACGACAGACAACGAAATTATTATTTTTGATATTAAAATTAATTAGATGACAAAATAGACGTACTATGTTAAGTGGTAATTATTCACAACCTTCTTACAAATGTGCACCACATGCGTGAATTATAATTTTAAAACCTAGCAATATTCCTTCAGTGAGTACAAAATAATAGAGGTTGATGTTCATCTATCTACAACTATAAAACTCAATGTGTCTGTCCGTTCTCTATACAAATCTACACCGTTTGTACGATTCGATTCAAATTTTGCATACTTATGCTTAAGGATCTGGTGGGTAACGTAGGTGACATTTCCCCTCTATTCTTTTATCCTTTCCCCTTCCCCTGATATATTTTCGATGCAAATCTCTACCGTTTTTTTCCCTTTAAACTACCCCAATAACAATCTCATAATTGTTCTTGAATAATGATTTTGTTAAAAGACACACCCCTATTGCGAATATCACCTCCAGTGCCAACCCTACGTCTGTTTGCCTCCGATTTCTCAGAACAAACATCTGATTTAAAAATAAGATCCAATTGTATCTTTCTCAAATGTCGTAAATTTCTCAATTTAATTGGAAATGTCACAATAAATTACATTTTTTTTAATTATGCGTAAATCAGTAAGAAAAATCCTTGAAATCGTAAGTGTTCAATTAAAGAATAAAGATTACTCAAGTAGTATTATACATTTTCTGGACTTCAAATCTAAGTATTAGTAACAGAAGATGGGCAAATAAACTAATTTCCAGATTGAGGATTAATTTTTAGCTAAATAAAAGTTATGATAAAACCAAATTTTAACAGATATGTTCGTACAAATTCATTTTATTTTCATTCTCACTTTTTCTCTTTTTCATAAGATGAACATAACGATGCATCAGAAGATTTTAATTTCTTATGTCCATCCGTAACCGTAACTACATAACATCCAATAGCTGATCTCATTCCTTTTTCAAAATTGGTTTAATTTCTAAACTGTTAATAAATAAAATGAAAACATTGACTACATAGTGCTTTTTTATTAAAATCTCTGATTTTTTTTTAAATATTTAGATTATTTCTTAATATTTCTGTTTAATGAAAATTAAAACTAATATGTACAACCATTACTGTATCGCATACGTTATTGGTATATTAATCAAAATTTATAATTCTTCATGTCAAAATGTCTTTCACTAACGCTACCAGATGGAACAAATAATGATGAGGTATATAAAATGAGTTGCAAAAAAAGTATAATTCTCTATTTAACATGCCCGTCAGATGGCTCAAATAATAATGTAGATAGTATAAAAAGAAAAAAGTTTAATTCTCTATTTAATAATTTCCATAATTATCGTTATCAAGACGCTACGCCATTCTAAATAGCACTGTCCTCACAGCCTTAAATGGCGGTCGAAATTTGTAATAAAACTTCATCATTTTTGACGAATCATATCTAGTTTAAATGCTAAAAGAACACTTACAGAATATAAACAATTGGAAAGTAAATGAAAGCTTCATATAAAAGCTTTGTGATGTTTCAGTAAAAACAACTTGTTTTAGGTAGTGACAATGACAAATCATTAAGCACAATTTATTTTATTACTTATTTCCTCCAAATTGGTAGTAATTTCGTATGGAAACAGATTTATTTTTCGATTTGGGAACAGCATACTCCACATTTATTTGTGATGTTAGGAATTGTTAAATTTAAATAAGCTACTTGGTCAATAGAGCAAAATGATTTTGTGATGACATTATAAATGTAATTAACAAGAATATACTTTGTTTATACCACTAATTTGTTGAAAATACCAAAATGTTCCTTCATCAGGATACAAAAATAATTAATATTTGTTTTGATATTAAATATAAATAATATTTTAAATAAAATGTAAATGAAGATGTTTGTTTTTAAATATTTTGTTTACCCACCAATGTTTGATATTAAAAAGCATTGGAGAAATATCGTATTTATAAATAATTAAATTTGAAATTCGATTGTATAAAAAATACTTACTTTATTCAATCAGCTTTTTATACTTATAATAAATTAATAAATAAAATCTCTTAACAAATGTGAATAAGAATATTATAAAAACGGGGGTCAATAAATTGATTATTTAATTATTGTTATTATTTTTATAAAGGAAAGGAACACTTAAGGTGTGTATTTAGGAAATTAAAAAAAAATTATATAGAAATTATTATTTTGCGAATGTTCTGGTATAGTCTTGTTTACTCCAGATTCTTCCAGTTCTTTCGAACACAATCTAAAACGTCCAAATCGTTTCGGAAATTCTCCACTATGTACAGTTCTTATCGTTTTAGTATCTGTAACAACACTTCAATTTCGTTTTTATCTCACATTGTAAAAAAGTTACATTTTCATTAATGATGAAACGTTGAAATTTAATAAAGTATTTTTGTATGACTGTTGACACCTCAACCATGATTTTAACGGCCCAATATAAATCGAGCAATATTCCCGTCACGGTGAGGAAAATCGAGTCAAAAGCCATATCACAATCGTAAAACGTCAAATCCGACGCGGTGTTTAATTGATGACGTCATATAAACCGGACTCATGAGGTGTTGCCATTTTAAATGTTTCAGCGAAGCTGACAGTTAAAATGGAGGGAAAATTAAATGAATTTTGCAGACGAAGCATACAGTATTAAATTTTTTAATCAAGATGAATTATAGAAGTTTCTGATATTTATGTGGGAAACGTGTGTTGAAGCCTTTATATAGTGGCCAAGGGCTTATAACCTGTATGCGTTGGCTTTAGAATAAATGATAGGGTATCATTATCCCCTTAGTATACATAATGTATACTGTGTCATAGAAAGGACCATAGATGTATCTAGCATAGTCCTTTCAAATATATGAAAGAATACTGATTCAGAACATATATATACAACTTTAAAAAAATTGATAATTTGTGGATGTTCTTACGGTGGAATTGGTGAATGTTTCATTGGCGGCTCATACAGGTTGTAAGCCCTGGGCCACGTTTTCCATATTAACAGCTTCCTCTTTGCGAGAGTTCTATAATTAAGTTTTTAAATTTAACATAAAAAACATCAAATACTCTTTTAAAACAAAAAATAGCCGAAAAAATTCGTCGAATTTATGAATTTCAATTAATTTAGAACTTTGTATAAACCACTTCGAGTAACTTTGCGTCTACTGAGTTAAATTTAACTACTGCGTGTCTCATAAACAATGGCTTACGCTGGGATTTGCTGATTTATTTAAATGCAAGTGTTATGTAGGATATTTTTAATACACTATACAATATATTATAAAGATATTATACGATAATTAATTAAAAATAAAGTATAACTTAAATGAATGTTTAAAAAGACATAACGAGGAATAATAGAATACCCAGGGAGCCAGCTTTCTTTGACCTATTTTTCACTTTGAATATTTAACAAAGACACAAACCCGCTTTATTCAAAATAAGGTTTTAGATAATCGCCACTAGGGCGGCAAAACCCCAAATACAATTGAACGTTACATCATCTATGCTAAACGTGCAATGCACTACCAATAATAATTTATTAAATTAATTTGTCAATGCATAACCATTTTGCACATAATTGTTAATATTCTCTTAACCTAGAAATACATTGTTTGCATGCCACGTATTTATGAAATAACTAGCTGTGCCCGCGCGGCTTCGCACGCGTAGATTTTTAGTACACTGTTTGGATCGTCACAGAACTTTCGCGAACCTTCTAGAACACCCTCCTTGCAGAACTTTTAAGAAATTTATCGAATGTACAGGAACCTTCTAGACACACCTTTCCACCACTCAGTTTAGAAACTTATAGAACTTTCGGGAATTTTCTAGAACCTTCTCCAGAATTTTCTAGAGCAGATTTTTCCGGAACCTTCTAGACTCACCGACACAGTCGACGGGTCTATTTTGAAACAATCTGAAGCATTTGCGGCTTTACCATAACAAAACAATGTGCTAGAAAGCACATCTTCGTCACCCACTCCCACCCACGCACAGCCACACCCACCAAACTCGCATATTTTCGATGTGACACCAAGGGCTATCTACCACCATAACCACCGGTGGGTGGTTGTGGCTGGTTGTGGAGAAAACTTGGCGGGTAGGGAAACACGGGTTTCTTTATATATATATATATATTGATTAGTTTGCGTGGCAGTCGACTGACGTCGCTAGTGTCGCCTTTTCATAGAACAATCTCGAAGCGTATGTATATAATAATAATATAATTAGGATCAGGTCTTACAATCCCTTCAGCAGTCACTGAAAATGGACAAAAGACTCAATATTATTATTATGAATCTAGATATAAACAAGAGTTATTCAAATGGCAAAAAAATATAACGAGGGAAAGTCGGATCACGTGACACCGTACCTACTCTTCATCTATTTTGTATAATTCGAATGAATTTTAAAAATTCCTTGATCTGTCAACCCTACGGTTACGTCACGGCCAATTAATGCGGGAAAGTGAAAAAAAACTCCATTTTGTTTTTTATGTCAATTAGATTAGATTAAAATGTGATGCTTTTAATCAGGAATAATGGCCTCCAGGCATGAAATTTTTATCTCTACATCTTATAATATAAAAATAACATGAGGACTAGTTTTTACGGGCGAGCTTTTTCAGAATTCAGCCATTTTCTTTCGGCCATTACGATGGGTTTCGCAGCTGCGCGAATCAAGTTGATGTTAAGAGTGTAATGTTCGAGACGGTCATTTGCCTAAAATAAGACAAAGAAGACGACCAGATTTTGAAACGAAAACGACCATGATAAGGGTGAAATTGTGTCATAATGCAAGATAACCCCTAATTAGCAAAATAAAATATTTTACTGCGTATTTTGCAACATGCCAATGAGAAAATAATTATAGAATTCATACAGAGACGAGTATGCAAGTCTTTATAGGACGGCCCGGGGCTTATGACCTGTATGAGTTAGCTAAAATGATCACTTTACACAATGTAACGTTCACCGATTCCACGACGTAAGAACATCCACACATTATCAATTTTTGAAAGTTGTTCTTCTATGTTTTTCTTTCTTCTATATTCAATGTTCTTAATCTGTATTCTTTCAAATATTATCGTCATATGCTATGAAAAAGGTATACATGAATTTTGCAGTTAGTGATATTTCTTATATTTAAAGGGGAATATTAAGAAATATTATTTTTAATATAGGTATATATGATATTTTTCCAAATTATTTAACATATACGCAAGAATACGCCTGGAAATTATTATTTTTACTTTTCCTACACATTTTATATACCGATTATTAAACAATAATTAACTTAAATTGTAAAAGTCTCACAGAAACGAAGCTTTTACAGTGAATTGGAAATTATAAAGGTCTGGGATAATCTACTAGATTCAGGAAACATCGGGAAACGAGATTGACGCTAGCAACAGTTGTGTGCACGAGCACGACAAGCGAGACGTGACTATAGAAACTAGCGAACCTACGTATTTGACCACAAACAAGCGATAGATAAGTAGAGTAAAGCGTAATAGAAAAGTACCTACGTATTTACAAAGTATAGAGTGATTAGTGCGAGATATTGTGAATTAATGAATATTTATTATTATTACTGACAATCTGGACCCTGATACGAAGATCAAATGCAGAATAGAGACAGCCCGTGCATTTTTTAATAAGATGAAAAGTCTACTCTGTAATGACGACTTAAACTCGAAGCTCAGACAGAGGTTGATCAAATGCTATGTATGGTCAGTTCTATTATACATTACGCTGTTAAAGCATGGACGCTTAATCGCCTAGAGGCGTTCGAAATGTGGATACATCGTAAAATGTTAAAGATATCCTGGACCGACACGACTAGTACTATTGAAGTTTTACGTAGAGCAACTCAACGTAGAGTTACTCAACACAGTAGCTCCGTAAAATTTCATACTTTGGTCATATAGTGAGAGGTGAAAAGTACTCCATCCTTCAGCTCGTCATGAAGGGGAAGATTGAGGGTCGCAGAGGGGTCGGAAGGAGGCGGCATTCCTGGCTTCGAAACATCCGGATAAGAGAGTGGACCGGGATAAGAAGCGCGGAAGAGCTGTTCCGCACTGCCCTGGACAGGGAAAATTTTTTCCAGGTGATCGAGACGTCGAGGGGACCCGACAGGGCACACGAAGAAGAAAAAGAATGAATATTTCTTCAGTTAAATTAGTATTTAGTGATTTTAGTTAATTTAAAAAACTTTGATAAATATCAAATGTTTCATTTTCCTCCAACAGTCACGATCCTGTGGCAATATTTACTAATTGACCTAAATTAATTTAAAGAATGACATTTTCTACATTTTTATTTATAGTATTAGGTAGTATTGCGATTTGCCGATATATTTCATAGCCATTCATTCTTTGCCACGAGATAATAGATCGAGAAGATTTATACATAATCAAGTTTGTGCGGCTAAACATAGGTCTGAAATAATTTGGAAACAACTAGAAATAGATAGGACACACGATATAATAATAATAATAATAATAATAATAATAATAATAATAATAATAATAATAATAATAATAATAATGTGTTTATTCCAACGTAACCAGGTTGTTAGTGCAAGACCTGGTCCGCCATGTAGATTGCAAATTACATATATGCTATATTGAGGCACACGGAGAGAAAATATAAAAAGGAGAAAAAGGAAGAAAAAGAGAAATAATTAAAATAATAAAGAAAAAAGAAGAAAAGGAAAGAGAACAACTATTAAATACTTAAAATAAAATATACCGTAAAAATTCGACAATGAATACACGTACACACATATAGCAATTTCAAAGTTCTTAAATCAATACTCAATATCAATAAAAATTCTAAAATAATAGTAATAATGGAGTAATGGAGTGCTTCATGTATTGCTACACTACCGATCGTTATGGTTATGGATATCTGTCGCTATTTTGTATCCGATGCCACTCTTTAATTACGGTTCCAGACCTCCATGACAGCTATAGAACACACAAAAACATTTTAGAAATAATATTCCCTATATATTTTTGACAGCAAGTGAAAACCGCAGAAACAACTGAGCGAAACTGTGAATCCAAAATCTATAAACGAATCGTATGATAGAAACGGCGTATATAAAATATTTCAAAGACAAGTGGAATATTCTCGAGTGACGATTAGGGTAAATTATCTAAAAGCCTTCTGGTTAAATTTGCATCCAGTGATTTGTGAATAAATGAAATTATTTAAAGTGTTCCATTTCGTCTCTCACCGCAGCGAATCCACGTCAATGTCAATTTTTATCAATATTTATGAGTTTACGTTCGAATCTTTTTAGACGAAGAGACCTTAAAAGATGAGAATGGTTGAAGTTACCTGGAGTTCGTGCAACTGTTACGAAGGTGAGCTAACCACGGTTCTATTCACAGGTTCAACACGAGTCTGTCAGGCGCGCTCTATCCAGGGCTTTACTTGTTTAAATGAATGGGCTATTTGCGTTGAAGCACTATTCATTGACGTAATATCAGGTCTTTAGAAAGGAAGTAAACAGAACTTATTTAGAAGGCAGTACTTTATAATACCTAATTGATGTTGATTAATAATATTCACAAACGCGGATGATGTAAGTGAACAAACACACAAAACTTATATAACAATGCCCCAGATTTACATATGAATCTGGAAAATAGATTAAACGCAGTACTAAAATATATATTAAACAAAACGCGTTATTATTGTGAAGTTGCAAGTTCAGATCAAAGTTCTGTGAATAAATAAAAAATTGATTAATCAATAAAAAAAGGCATACAGAAAAAACTAACCAACAAAAAAATATTTTAGCTGCTACCGAGATTCAAACCAACGGACCTCCCCTCTATCCGGGAATGGCGTTATCCAATTTCTATCATTTAATTCTGGCGTCCGCTAGCGGTAGATACTCAAAGTAATTCGTAACTATCGCATTATTTAAAGCGGATTGCTTTAAAAATTGGAATAATGTGTGTGTTAATCAATTAAAAAACTAACCCATAAAATCAAGTTTTTATTATACTCCCTTTCTCATTTACTAGTTGAAATGGGTTTGGCGCTTCGCCGCTCACCCCATGCGTTGGGCTTGAGTCTGGCGACGTTACGAAAGGGAGTAATAAAAAATATCGAAAAATCCAAAATTGTACTGTAATTATTATTTTTTTAAACGAATATTTGTTAGATCCTTTTTATCATCACCACGACTCTTCCTGCAAAGTTTCAGCTCGATTGGATTACGGGAAAAGGGTTAAAAATCGATCCAAATTTTTCTCGACAGACAAGCAAGCAGACGCTACGAGGTAAAAGAAAGGGAGTAAAAAGAGACCATATACAAGGTCGAAAAATTTACGTTAATTTACCAAGCTGCCGTGGCGAAATTGGATAACGCTCCATTCCCGGATAGAGTGGAGGTCCGTTGGTCGTAAATTATATGCATTTTGTTGTGGAGTGTTCTTCTTCACTTCACTTCTTCTCCGATTGAGGTCGCCGGTGTGCAATATGACTAACTACTTCGTACTTCGGGCTTTTCAGCGACGTCTCTTAAAGGTGGAATCAAAGTCGCCCAACGACCGTAATAATAATCTTAACTCTTCAATTACAATACACTTTTTTATACTTTGAACACTTACGGAGATAGGCAATTTCAAAATTTGAATTTTTTCAATATTTTTGACTTATTTCTGTAAAACATTGAACTATCATTATAGTAACTTATATGAAATATTAAAAATTAATTTTTAATCTTAGTTACTATACTGATAATCCAAAGTTTTACGGAATAAGTCAGAAATATTGAAAAAAAATACAAACTTTAATGTCGGTTATATCCGTAACTGTTGAAATTTCGCCCAAAGTGTAAATAATATTTTCTCTTCAAAATTTTATGAAAAGACTTCATCAAAGTTTTTGCTTCTAGGTACGAGTTATCAAACATAATATTTTCATTGTCTGTTTGTCCGTCTGTCTGTCCCCGTAATTTCGTGTAACAAACAAAATTAAACGGCTGGAAGGGGGGTTTGAACCCTGGGCCAGCAAACTCAAAGGCGGCAACGATAGCGATATTGCTGTCGCCGAGCTTGCATTGCCCGTCAAAAATGAAGACGCGAACCATTTAATATTCCGTCCAATCGCCAGTGTTAAAAATAGTACATTCAACTGCCGGCCGGAGAAATATGTTAAAAAAAGTTCAAACGTTTTGAAAAAAAGTCTTTATTATTATTTAATGGGTGTCGGCTGTAAATGAGTTATTCTTTAGGAACCGGCATGTTAAAGTACCGTCATTTTTGACGGGTTAGTTGTTAATAATTGTAGTCCTTGCAGTGTTCGTGACTAGCCGCAGAGAGTGCCGGCGGAGTGAATCGTTTTCACGTCAGTGGCACGTTCATTGAAACTGGATGAAACTGTTCAACATGGCCGCTGTGTCGGGATTGGCGGGTGTTCAGTTTTATCTCACGCTGTGAATTTAATTACGTGGATAATCGGAGGAATTTAATATTTCCATTTACACGGAATATGCATACACGAGAAATCGAGGGGCAAGCTACAAGATGATAATTAATTTTGGATACATTTACTCTCGATAAGTTACATCTTGGTGGTCGCTCCTCTGACATTTATTTATTTATCATTTTATCATGAAGCGGGCCGTTCATCTTACTATGATGAACCTGTGTCGAGATGAGTAGCTTTATGACAAAAATGATCACAAAATATTAAAAAAAATTAACTGTGATTTTGTCTCATATATAGGCGATCTTTTTACCCAGCGATTATGCTTTTAACATGATCACTCAGTTCGTTAAAAAGTTGCATACTACGCAATATGGTGAGCCTACTCATACGTGTATAAAAATTTCCTTTAATACATCATTGTTTGAACGAGTAGTTTAGATTATATTGATTTTTAACTGATAGTCTTATAGTCTCAAACTAAATTGCACGCGGGCGAAGCTGAGGGCACAGTTAGTCGCTTATAAAGGCATACAAATGAAAAATTAAGAATGTTCTTAGGTTTACACGGCCACTCAGAATCTTCATGTTTGTGTTTACTGGGGTATTATGCCGTGTTGTTACGACCTTTCGGGCCGACGTTTCATCGCCTTTCTGCCTTTTGTCCAAAGCGTTACAGACAGAATTGCCAGAGCTCTCAAGAAAAGAGACATTAAGACAGTTTTTGGTGCCAACTTCAAAATTAAGGATATGTTGAGATCAGCAAAGGATCGAGATCGCTTAGAAACGCACGGTGTGTATAGACTCGATTGTCAAAACTGCGATAAAGTATACGTGGGGCAAACGGCGCGTACCATTTCCAAAAGGGTCAACGAGCACAAACGGGCATGCAAACTCGGTTATCCAGAAAAATCAGCACTGGCTGAGCATTTTCTGGATACCGGCCATCATTTTGCATTCGAACCGAAAATCCTTGGAAAGCCTAAGAGTCACCATGCGCGTCTTATCAAGGAAGCACTAGAAATCTACAAGCATCCGATAAACATTAATAGAGATGATGGTCTCAAATTAAAAACATCTTGGTATCCGGCGCTTCAAAGTCATTCTCGTCGCAGACTCCGCAGAGATAGTGATCAGACAACAGATGAATCATACATACAACACAATACAAACACATCATGACTTCGGCACGGTATTGCAAGCCGATACTTAACCATAACACCAACATTCAAGACAACACATCAGCCCTGATGATGGACCCTGCAATGGGATCCGAAACGTCGGCCCGAAAGGTCGTAACAACACGGCATAATACCCCAGTAAACACAAACTTGAAGAAAATGAAAAATTACATTACTTATAGGGAAAAGAGCATTAAAAATTGATATAAAACATTTCCCTTCGCTAGTACCAGCAGACTTAATAAATAGCCAAAGTTGTAAACTTGTAAAAGTGAACCGATCGCAATCTTGGGCTCGCAAAAAGTAAAAGTAATTTGCCCGTTTCTTGTAGAAATTTTGCTTTGAGACATTTTAAATTATGACATTGATATAATGATTAAGTTCTGAATTGACCCCGAATTTCGACTGTTTCTAACGAGTTTGAGATATTATTCTAACGTCTGAATGATGGCCGGGAATAATTGTTAGTTTTGTGATTCTAAGCCGCGTGTTATTCATGTGTAATAATATTTATATTAATTAAGACAGCTGATGTTTATTTATATAACATAATTTTTTTACGAATGTCTAATTGTCGAATAACTATTGTTCAAAGATTATATTTTTCAGTTAATCATTATATATATGACGTATATACATATACATGTACAGATGTGTGTGTATATAGAGTGTCTCATCTTGTGGCAAAAACTTAATAATGAATAATATAATAAAGCGAAAATGTTAAGTAACTCTGACCTAAATATCAAGGGTTGTAGAGATAAACAATATGAAAGTTTGCATTTTTTTTCAATCTTTTTGACTAATTTTTGCAAAAAATTGAACTATAATTACACTAACTTATGTTGATTATGAAAAATTTATTCGTTTTAACCCAAGTCGAATAAAATGATAAAAACCTTCCAAAAATTGAAAATAGTTTTTTTTAGAATTTATTTAGATTTTAATTAAAATAAATTTAGAGATTTAAGTTTAGACACCCTGTATACATAGCTAGTAGTAAAAAGGTATGGCTAGTCTTCTTCATTCAATTCATTCAATTTTGAAAAGAAAATATTTTTTTTACACTTTCAAATATGGACGTAACGGAGAAAAGTGTCATCGAAGTTTGCATTTTTTTTTCAATATTTCTGATTTATTTTGTATAAAATGCTGGGCTGTCACTACACATACATAAAGCTTAAATGCATTCAACGAACCATGTAGAAATCCATGTTTGGTATAATTCTAAGAGATAGAATAAGAAATGATGAAATAAGGCGCGGAACCAGAGTAGAGGATATCATGAAGTTAGAATGGCAATGGGCATGGCATGTTGCAAGGCAGGGTGCTATAATAAGGACTCCTAGAGTTCTGAACTGGAGACCTAGGGAGAATAAGAGAGGCGTCGGAAGACGTCAATAGAGATGGACCGACGCTATAGCCGCTGTAGGGGGAAAAATGGCTACATGAAACAAACAACAGAAAAAGATGGAAGGGTGTGGAAGAGACCTATATCCAGCATTGGAGAAATGAAGGCTGCAGAAGAAGAAACTATAGTAAATTAATTTTTAAATAACTTGAAAATACGCAGAAAAAATCTATTTATCGAAAAAATATAGTAATTGCCAGGACTCGATTCGAAATATTCTACTGCCGGTGAAATGCTTTAGTGACTAATGAAACGATAACACTATAGCTTAGTGTCAAATTTGATCCATATTAATTACTTTTTTCGTTGATGAACGCACGCAGTCATTCAGTAGTACCCAAGGGGAATCAAGAGGCCGACAGACTGACCTAAATCCGGTTGCATGATGAAAGCATCAAATTCTGCAGAAACATATGACAACGTATTATCCTGGACAGGGAAAAGTGGCAAACATTTGGGAAGGCAGTCCAACATATAATGGAAAACGCCTGAATATTATACTGACGATATATTAATCCATTTATCATAAACAATACACATCAAATATAGTAATAGTTTAAAACATCTAAATTCATTCAGCTATGATAATATTCTTCTTTTTCTTTTGCTTGTGTTTCGACTATGTCCTGTTATTTCTCGGCTCCTACTCCTGGGATATGGATGACCAACTGTCCCTCCATCATTATGCTGGTCTTTCTGGAGGTCTGCTGCCTGCTGGTATCTTGTTCTACTCTATTCTTACCACTCTTGTCAAATCCACACCTATATTTCTTTTTTCTACATCACAGATCTTCCGAATTTCGAAGTTTCGTACTCTGTCTCTGATGGTTACTACCGCGATAGGTCGGAGAGTTTTCAATTCAGTGGTTTTTAAGAGGTTCTTCGTGATTGTCATACATATTTTCATACATACTGGTTTTATATATTATCATTTTACTCTCGATCAACATGTGATTGTTTCTGCACACTATAGTTCTCAAACATCCCACTACAATGGCAGCTTTATTGGCTTGTTCTCTAACTTCTTCATAAAGGTCACTACTGCTAGATATTTTAACGCCCATCGCATTACTTGCTCAATTATGCTGTTGCTTGTTTTATTTAGCCGTAATAATAATAATAATGAAATAACTTTTTAAGTGAGACATCTATTATTTCGCATTAAAAATAAAATAATGTATAGCAGTTTACATCCCAAGAATCTAACCAATAGAGTTTTTTATTACACGCCCTCGATTTTGGTATAGGTACGTCAAATGAAAATTCATATAAAAATCTTTATAGAAAAGGACATAATGCACGCTTTTATTTTATTCTTTGAAATAGATGTACTATGCCTATATTTTGACCATTATATAATAATATTAAAACTATATATTATATTCATTATATAACTATATATTATATTCAGCGTTTTTGGTATGAAAATAGATTTATAGAATGACTAGGATTAGGTAGTAGCATCTCGTATCCCGAATTTTTTTATACCTGATTAATGATAAGCATCATTACTCAGATATAAAACTGTTTTATTACTTTCTCAATTCAATGTAGTAAATATTTATTAGATTCTAGTCTCTAGATTGACCCTACAGACTGTACCCTTCCATGTACACAGCTGTAGAACGTTTTATGCCTCAAACTCTTTCAATCACCGATCTTGTAAATCCCATTACTACAAACGCAAGAAAAGGTTTCTTTTTTTAATACTAAAATGTCAAATTGAAGAAAGATTCGCATTTAGTTTTATATAATTTTATTTTAATTAATAATTTTAATGCTACAGTGGCCGTGATGCAAAATTACTTCTCAAAAATTCTCAATTAAATCGTTAAGATTTTTGTGGCTTTGATGAATTACAGCTTAGACAAAACTATATGAACCTACGCTCTTATCATCACTTAAAATTATTTTAACTAAATATTATACCTATACGTTTCATTAATTATTGTCTGCCCCTTTCTTCTAACCCTTGCCTTCATCCCTCTCCTTCTACCCTTATTCTTTCTTCCCATTTCACTTGTACTTTAAATATCTTTTTCATTTTTATTTTTGTATTATGTAAATATTTTGTATATATAATACGCATGCATTTAATGTATGTCAGTACTCTGTTAATTCGTAGTTTTAACTGTGATATAAATTCAATCCTATGTATAAAAGTTTTGGGGATTTTTTAAACAGTTTTTATTATGTATATCTTAGTAACACAAATTATCAAGTTTTCGGGATTGTATATTGATTTTTCGATAATTAAAAAAATCAGTGAACAAAATATAAACAGGTATATAAATGTTATATTAACTCTTAAATATATTGAATAGTAGTACCAGACGATGGCTCGTTGCGTAAATTTTTAAATTTTTTACTGATGAGAAATAGATTAATATTTCATTGTGGTTAGAAAATTATTCTTTGTTACGAATAGAACCATGTATTCAGAATAAATTTGCATACTTAACCAGAAGAGGAATTATTGAAAAAAAGTTTTTAGGTTATTTAACTATCGATTTTATAAAACTATTACACTGTTAAAATTCCTCTATAAATAGTTTTTAATTAAGATAAATTATAAAGTCTCACAGAGACAAACCTATTTATATGGGAACATGTATGGACCCCTGTATAAGGTGGCTATTCATAAGGAAAACATGTAGGTTTATAAGACTTTATAAGGTGATCATCGGGCTTATGACCTGTATTAGCTGACTTAAGTGATCACATCTACATGTTACAAAATTTTTGAAAGATGAATAAATGTTTTATATCTGTCATCTTTCAAATATTTGAAGGAACTATGATATGGCCATCTAAAGATTGAAAATTAGTAATTTCAATGATATAGTTAGTATACATTATACATAGATGCTAATGATACCTCAATTTAATTTTTTAAAGTGAAGTATGAAATAATATTATTTTTAATGTATTAATGAAATTCTTTCGAATTATTTAACATATACAATGCAATACGCCTGAAAACAATTATCTGTGAACAAAATCCAGTTTTTGTGTTCCCCATCTTATGTACATTAAAAAATATTGTTAAAATAGTTTTTCGTTAATGGTTATCAAAGTAGATTACATTCATACATACATACATTACATACATTCCATCTCAGTCAACGAAGCAACGTAGCTTACCTTTCAATTCAACGAGTAATATTGACATTAAAAAATGATTTGTCTCACCATCCTGTGATGTTCCTTAACGATCCTGCGAGCGACCATAAAATCGTCCATATATGTAAATTTTATATAAAAATTTCTCCAATTGAACGTGACATGTATCAAAATGGGCGTTGATGTAAATATTCATAGATTTTTACTTTCTTCACGTAGTCTGACTATATACATACAATGTGGTAATATTCTACGTAGGGAGAAAATAAGAGTACGCGGACTTGAACGAAAACCTTGTAGCTATTCAAAAACATATGAATACACCACATGTACAATTTCTATGGACTCGAGACAGCTTTTCTATTTATTTTACCGTATTTACGGAACCCATTCGCCTTTGTGATCCAGATGCTTCAGAATAGCGTTACCTTTGGTGGTTAAGGTTTTGAAAACTTCTATACTATTAGCATACGACGTGATTTTTAAGGGTCGAAGTACCTGACAATTTCCTTTTAAAGCATGCAAGAGAGTAGAGGTCCAAGATGACAGCCTTGTGGAACTACCGAGAATACGTTCTGCAGGGATGAAAGTATAGCCATTATAGTTTGAAATTATATGTTGCCTTTTCCAGAGTAGGGGAAATATTAAAACTATATCTAAGGTTTCACTTTCGTTTCGTTTCGAAAAGTGACACATACTTTTATACCACTGAGGTGGCTTGGGCACGTACTAAGAATGTCTGACGACTGAATTCCTAGGAAAATACTGAGTGCGATTCCTGAGGGTAGACGTTCAGTGGGCCGCCCCAGACACAGTTGGGCGAGGCAACTCCAGAAACTGCGTGAGGAAAGGATGGGGATACATGGACGGAAGCCACACAATCAGTGCAAGACAGGGACGAAGGCGCCTTATCGATGCAATGGGTCCACGACCCGAATAGGACAAGGAGGAGAAGATGAGATGAGATGAGACATCGGAGGTATTCATTTTTTACCTTGAGTTCGATGATAACCCATCCAGTCTATCTTCATTCTTGAGTAGGGAGCCTAACAAACCATGGTCGAGAAAGCATTAATCAGATGCGAGAAACGGGCGCATTCTAAACGGAGTTTATTCTGCTCCATTATTACCAGCTTTGGTATGATTTCTGCAGACACTCTCTTAAAGTTCCACTTACCCAATGCTTACCTTCGCCTCGTTTGCGAGTTTTCAGACTATGATATAACTATTTTGCATGACCAAAGTCCACATTTGGTCAATCACATTCACGTTTTTTCGGCTTGTTGAGGGTCTAACGGGACGCGGTTCACACGGCCATCTTTGAAGCGATTGTACCGCTGCTGTATCCATAAGATGCTTATAGCATCGTCCCCGAAATCCTGTTGGACCTTGCGAATAGTCTCCACTCAGATATCGCTAAGCTTTTGGCAAAATTTCACAACTATTGGCAATCTGACGGCCACTAGCAATACTTTTTCTCTCAGGACGCTTTTTGTGGAGTGAAATAATTCAGATGTTTTAATTTTTTGAACACTGACGTTATTTATTGCAAAGAACTCCATTATTTTAAATATAAAAATTAAAAAAACGAAATGTTTTTTATGAAAGTTCAATTTTTCATTAGTCTCTTACATGCAATAAATAACGTTAGTGTTCAAAAAATTAAAACATCTGAATTATCAACATTGTGTGTGTTGTTTCGACGTTTAAAAGTTAAACACAGTAAATTATTTTGAACTCAAGAATAATAGCTATGTTTATCAGTTGATAATGGCCTAAACAGCCGAAACGATCGTCCTGTAAGAGACTAATAAAATATTGATTTTGATGATGAAAATATTGATGATGAAAAAAACTAATAAATAAGACTAAAAAAATGATTGAAAAGACTAGAAAAATATCTCATAAAAAACATTGTGTTTTTTTAATTTTTATATTTGAAATAATTCAGGCAGGCGCATGAATATCGCCTGCACATCTTCAATTAAATCTACATACCGAGCTTCGTTTGTTTGGGCGGAAAAAATAAAAATTCGTTGTTTTTTGAATACCGTAGAAGATATATACTTCACCGTACAGATTTTGACACTATTCTTCATTAGCATGTAAGGTTATACGGTATTATTCATATTTTTAATATATAAAGCATTAACTTTGTGGTCAGACATTCTAACAAAATGTAATTTATGTTACTAAACACCACAACCATAGTATTATTTACACAGCGACACCGTCACAAAATACTATTCACATGCGTGTTACTCTAACTAAAAGCCAACATGCACTAAATTTCTTATAAGAATGATTAAGAATTTGAGTAGAAGAGAGAAGAAGACAGGGTGAGTTCTATAGGGGATGTTGACGGATCTTGGGTTTTTATTTAGGGGTGTTGACAAATATTGTTTGATTTAAAATTATTTTAGACCCTACTCCATCTCCCTCTCTACTCTACTAAAATGTTTAATCCTTTTTGATAAGAAATTTAGTGTTTTAGTTTTGATAAGAAATTTTACTTGAAAAGAAAAAACAGCGTCTCTCTTATTTTATTTATGTACGCTTTGTTTAAAAGGGGATTTAATTATGCAAGAACCGATATTTTTACTGCATTATAAATGTGTCTTAAATATATGCGTGGGGGGACAAACTTCCGCTGCGCCCCAGTCCCCATGCCCAAAGAAAGGGCTTAGTTTAACTCTGCATAATTTTATACTTTGTGGGAAATTGCAATTTATACGTGTACTGGAGTAAAAATGGTGCGAAGATCACTGACGATCACCGAATATTTTAATCAGGGATGCTATCAAATTACTCCAAAATCGAATTAAAGGAATTCATTCGCACGATATCCCCAGAAGTTTTTACATTCGCGATATAATATTTTTTGAACGTCTGATGGTAAATCGGATTTTTAAAATGTAAGATGAAATCATATCACGCTCCGAAATAGATAGCTAGCTACTTTTGATATTTTTTATGTTGACAGATAGTGTGGCGATGGTTTGAGCATTTTCTTGATCTTCTCTTTGACGTTTTATCCCAACTTTGATTATGGAATACTGATGGGAACTTTTTGCCAAACATAACCATATACGTATTACAGATTTTCCACGATCCAATATACTCAGATCAAATATTCGAAGTGTTAGAAAATATTTTTATTGCTATTTGATTTTTTCCGAAACTTATTTTAATAAATTTACCATAAAACTCACGTGTTGATGCATAAAGTTAATCGTTTAAATAAAAAAAATGTCAAACTACAATGCTTTCACATTTAAGATTAATGAATATAAATGTACTATTTAATATTCAGTTACACTCAATCACAAATACGAACATTTTTTATGTCATTACGTAAAGTACTACAGATTTTGCGTAATCATAAACGAAATTGATATTTTTCCAATAATATAATTTAAAGATGTTATTTTAAACATATTTTTTTTCTTATATAACGATTCTCAAAATATTTAAGGTAATGTAGGCCGATTCGTGTTTTGAATAAAAGTTAATAAAAGCAGAATATAATATTTGCACGTAGTTATTCAGAAAGCATCTAACCCAAAAACAAGAAACTGAGAAAATGGCTTTAAAAATTAAATTTTATGCACTATTGCATATTTTTTGCAAAAAGATTTTGAAAAAATCTCGTTAAATCGATTATAATTAATTTTAATTAATTTAAAAACTTTGTATGAATCACCTAGAGTTACTTTACATATACCACTGTATCTTTGTCAGGACGGATGCATACCAACTATCCATTACTTATTTTAGTAAACAAATTATTTTTTGAATTTTTTAGGGTGGCTACAGTTATGGTGGGGATAATTGTATAGTGGACACCGAAATGGGGAGTATATATCATGTAACGACCTATTCATAAAATTTATCTGGCTATAATAATATTGGCTATATGTAGTGTTCAGGCATTTCTTGATTTTTTATATTTCTTTGTTATTCAATCTACGACCTCTATTATTTATATGGAGAAACGGTATGGAAATTCTCCATATAAGTAAACTAACTCCAATCGGGGGTAGGTAAGAAGATTATGACACAACCCTCACACATATTCTAATGCAAGTTTGTCAATTGTTGAGGTTTCTAACAGGACTCTACCAGTGGCCGACGTTGTTGTCTTCAGCGCTCAATTAAATACTTATTTTTGCATGGAGAATTAAGATTCTCGATAAACGGTAAGCCGTTTACCGTTTTCTTTTTTAAACGTGTGGCCTCTTTCTAAAATATTTAAAAGCTCAATTCAGAGCTTGTATTATTTACAAATTATAAATAAATAAATATAAATTTTCTATACATCTAAATTCTATATGTTTCTTTAGAGTTATGATACTTACCTACCTAGTGATCTAAGCGGTTTGGGGATTTTAGTCCCAGGAAACTAACAAGATAGTCTTATTGATGTGTAACATCTTTCCTCTCGCTTTTCTGCAATTTATGGGAGTGATTTCGTAAAAATGGACGGAAATGCGTAACAGAAAATAAGACGCCAGTGAAGCGAGCGCGCAACGCGCGCGATGTAAAATTTCATCGTTTATAAACAAATTAACGTCCAGCAAGTGCCATCATAGCGAAGATGCACACTTCCAAATGCCAATGCTTCCGATTTTGTATATGTGTTATGGGGCTGGTGTCAGGCGTGTGGATGTTGTAACTTTGATGTATTTTGGCTTATATCTTCGAAACTATCCAATAAATACTTAATTTTTTAACATTAATGTAAACAATAACTACCCTTAATGATGTACATTCTCAAATTTTATGTAATTTATGTGATTATTTTAAAATATTTATTCAAAGTTTTCAGACATATGTATGGCGGTTCATTACCGCCATCTATGAAATAAATAAAAACACATAATTGACAAAACACATTTCTAAACAAGATGCGTATGTAGATATACACTATCTATCTAGCGCGGCAAAATTCAATAATAAATAAATGCACATACATTTTCTTTACTTGTATTTACTAATTAATAAATATATAGGTATTAGGTTTTTTAAATTTTGATATTAAGTTCTGTCGCTACTCAATTGATATTTTTAATTGTGAGATGTCAAATATTTCACATCATATGCGACTACTGTAAGGTTCGCTCGTTTTTTTTCAATGAATAAGCATTTAGCTTAGTTTGAAAATTGTAAGAATATTGACGCGATTGGTACTCCGTGTGTTCATCTCTTTTTTTTAATTTTAAAATGATGTATGTCGATTAGCACGATTTTTCATAGTGCGAAATCGTCTAAATCGAGGGATCGCTATATTAAATTATTATTACACATTCATTTAATATTTTGATGCGTTAGAATGAGTTATTGCGACTGTAATGTTATTCTGATTTTCATCTTGTATAATATATGTTACAAAATGTTAATTTTGATAGTGTTTACATTAACTATTATGGTGTATACATTCATAATGTATTTCAATAATGTATACATTCACTCATAGTCAGTTCATGCATATATATCGAAATTTAATACTTTGTAACATATAGGTATACAGGAAGCTTCAAGTTAAAATGAATTCAAAGAATTCTTACAGATGTCAAAAAATAAAATAAAATGCTGCATTTTAGAACCCCCTAATTGAGGATGACATTGTTTTAATAATATTCTAATTATTGTTGAGGATTATTCTTGAAGTTTCTGGAAGGTCTTAAGGGAGGAGAAAATGCAGTGGACATTTTTATTTAACTCAACTCTGTCAGCTGCCAAGTCACCGGAATTATTCTCGTGGAAAATAAATTGCAACGAATAACAAGTGCACACTATAAAAATCCTTCATTTAATATATAAATTTAGATTCTTAATGAGAAACTTACAGAATACTAGTTAAAAAATATATGCACCAATACATGATTCATTTTGAATGTAACCCAATATTCCAATTACTAGTGTCTTCGCCCTGATCTAGCAACGTGCATATTGTCAAAACCTATCGAAATGTATCACTCGGTTACACTGACAACAACATTCTGACACTCGCTCTAATAAATACCCTGGAATCGTCTAGGATCCCTCTAACCTGGAATTTTCCACAACTCTCTCGAAATGACTAAGCAGTTATCGTAAAATCTCGAAAATTCGAAAAAGACATTTATTTACCTATAAACACAAGGGCGCCACGCGAGGCGGAGACAGTTATTCGTGACGTTTAACCGGCGCGACATTTGCAATGAAGCGTGCGCAGTGTGACTAGCGCGTGTGCGTGCATTCCGGCGATAGTAAATAAAGGAAGTACCTACCGGCGGGTGAGATTTTTTATTTACGTGAGAATATTGAACGGAGTTTTCTAAAAAGTGTGAAATGGTGCGAATTAAGAAATAGTGTAATAATAAGTGTGTGGAATATTCAAGAAACATTTAGTAACTACAAATTTAAGAACAACGTTCCGATTTAATTCGTGTCCAGTGATTTTTTACGTAATAAATAAAAGTTTAATCGTTATGTTTTCACTTGAACCTTACATGCCTATTTTGTTCATGCACATTTACAAAATGGGTATATCACATACAGAGCGATTAGGCAAGTGATGAGCAAGCGAACAAAGTAAATCGGTAACAATTATTGATTCAATGTAATACAAACATCGAAAAATTATGGACGAATTTTGCAAATTAACACATTTTGGCTATGGGAGAAAAATAAGTTTCATAAGTAAGATGCTGAAATATTTACTAAACTAGCATTACTTGGGTCTTATAAACTATTATAGCGTTTACAAATAGAAATAAACGTTTAAGTTCTTCAGTAAGAGATTTGTCATTTATATTTTTGCATATTCTTAAAACAAAAATATTTTTAAGAAATCGCGTAAATTTTATTAAAATAATTAATAAACATAATTATCTACCAGTTGACATAGAACCTTAGCGTCCTTTAATATTTATGCTAAATCTGAGCGCACAATAGCTCGGCCGCCATGACAGTCGGTGAGTTTTCGCGGGCTTTTCCATTTTCCCGCGTAATGACGTGTCAGACTAGGATGGTTTCGAAGCGTATCATAAAATTTCCTTAACAAGTAGTTTTGATTAGCGTATTATTGTAAACTTGGACGTGACAAGCTCGCTCGCATTACTTTGTTCAAAATTAACAGGGTGTTCGTCAAATCTCTGACTGGCATTGTCAATTCAATCCATCTAATTAAAATATTTTTATCTTGTTTTATACTATTTTCGGATTGAACTGAATGAATCTGAAATTTCAGCAAATGGTATGTAAGGGCAAAAATGAAATATGATTTAACTACTAATTATTTTTTAGGTTACCTAAATAATCAAACAAGAATGTGTCGTACACATAATGTGTATGTACTTGCTTCATTTAAAAAGTCGCTACAACACAGCATCAATTTTCTTACTCTTTCTCCTTTGATACTAACCTGAACCGCTAGAACACACAATATCAATTCTTTATTTACGATAAATGTATTATGCGTAACAACCGCAACACTTGTCCTTAAATTTTCAATGTTTATGTGGTCTCGTATTAATAATTTTTATTTATTTTATTTTTTATTTATTCAAATTGAAGCCTACAATGTATGAAAATGTTTTACAAAGAAAAATATTGAAACCTTTGAATAATATCCGCTCCATCTAAACGTTTACAAAAATATCTATAAAATTACTTACTTAAAGGTGATGTGTTTAGTGTGAATATGTGTATGTGAGTGTTTGTGTTTGTGTTTGTGTATGTGTGTGTGTGTGTGTTTGTTTACATATATGTACCAATGTTTGTGTGTTTACGCGCGTGTTGTACGTTAGCTTTAAGCCTATGAATGAATTATTTTAAGTTTATGCTTTATACATATATATAAAATACTTTGTGGCTACGAATAAGCCTATGCCAAGGGAATTCTCGTGTCGTGAACTACGGGTTGGTATATTCAAATCAATACATGATAATAAATCAGAACAATCCAAATTATTATTTAATATATTATGAAGAAATTTGATATCTATGCATTTGTGTCTAGAAGCTAGAGAAGTTGCAACAATAATATGATAGGTCAATTGCTTTAAAAATTTACAATGAATACGTTCAATGTCATAATACATGTCGGTTAGAAAAAAAGACATTCATCTCAAATGTAATCAATTTTTATAACTTCACTTTGCCATTCACACTGTGTCGACCTAAGCACTGTGCATATCATTAACACATTTGTAAATGATAGAATTGTACTGATATATTAAATATATGCATGTTGTCAGAACAGGACATACGCACTTGAAATCGGGATTCTGGGCTGAATTTGAAATAACTGATGTGTTGTTTTTTTATATATTTTGTTCCCAGTATTCTGTTAGTGTCCAATTAAAAATAAAATAAAATACAATAAATCATAATCTGCCTTGTGTAGGTACTTCCAGGTACAAGAAAAATTATCCGGAAATTATTATTACAAACAGACTTGTGATATCAGTTTTTTAATCTCTTAGATATTTGGTGATAATTTTTGTAGTTATTTAGTTTGTTAGGAAAATAAACAGAAAGTTCTGTTTTACTTTAGTTTTTGGATGGTAAATTTTTATTATTTTTTTATTATAGTGATATCATAGCACATAATTTCACGAATTCAATTATACATTTACACAATAAAAACGTTTTACTCGCCTGCTGACGCTCGTGCTTATTGGAGGAGTAATCACATCAGTTAATTTCATGGATATTAAAATTGTAATAATAAGGTGTTAAGAATATTGAGAAACAAAATAAATAAATATGTAGAGAAGCTCACGGGAATTTGAAGAGGTTGTTTTATTGAATTTTTTTAGTAAATTTTGAAGCCGTTGAATTTATTCTTCTGTTCTGTGCTCTGCTTTGTATTTTTTTGTTTGTTGTGTTCGCATTTAATTTACGAAAAATGTCTGAACTCATAACATTTTCATTGGTTTTCAGTGAAATATTTCGTGTTTTTCGTTATATATCTACGCTCTTAAATATTTTATTTTTCACTCATTAACAATTTTAAAAAATGTTAACCGGATATCAACACTGATTTTAGGTTTTCAGTCAGGCTCATAAGAGACACCCTGTACAGTCACATCCGCAGCAAAAATAACAAAACGTATCACAAAGCCATGTATTTTTCTGTGAAAATGAAAACGCGTCAGAATAAAATCAGATATTTTACCTTTTTATATAATTTTCCACGTTGTCACGAAACGTGCGGCGACGTAACCCGAGTTCCGAACCCTCGATCTGCATACACAAAGGTCAGGACATCCCTTTGAATAGAAAAGTCCCTAAATCCGCCTCCCTACGGGGCGTTTAGCCCTCCCTCAGGATCAGGTCGCCGGCTGATTTTGGTTTGTCAATTTACAATGCAAATTTTACTAATCTTATTGTGATTGCTTCATGATACACCGCAAATAAATTATTTAATTCCATCTGTCCGAGAATCGGCCGACACTTCTTCAAAGCTCGCTTGTAATTATTGTTGAAATTACTTTCATCTCTAACCTTTCCATTTGAGAGTTGATTAATTTAAATTGTAGTAAAAAGAACATTAAAATTCTTTTAATATCTTTTGAGCGTAGAATAGCGTCTGAGACTGTTAAAAGAAATGACATTTTCAAGAGAATTGCACTTCATTTATTATTTTTGTTTCGTAATCATTTTGAAACACTATGTACTTTTTTAAATCAAAGTCAGACATGAACATCAAATAAATCATCTCAAAGTGATTTTGAAAGATAAATTCGACTTCTTGAGCATGAGTTATAATTTTTTGAATATTTTTATATTAATGTCAGTGAAATTTTCCTAGTACGCATGTACAATTTAATTAAAATAATCGATTTTTTAATGGTTTTATGGATACTGCAACATAGGTAAAAAAAAAAAAATTTTTGTCTTTTTTAAAACGATATATTTAACAACTTTTCGAAAAATATTAAAGTATGAATAGCACCACTTCTTTTTCAAACTTTATACAATCAATTTGTAAATAAAATAACTAAGATAACTCTATTGCATGAAAACTAAAGTAGTGTTTCGGAGTTATAATTTTTTTGATGTTATAACAATATATTTGTTCATATTTTTTAAGGAAATGCTTCAAGAGTAAATGGATATATCATAATAAAATTGATTAAAAGCCTGTTTAGCTATGGGTTTTGCAAAATGATTTAATAAGTTTAGGTTAAATTTAGCAAAATCGAGAGCAAATACGAAAATCGTGTACTGGGGCCTCTTAATTATTTTATTTGTTGGAGAGCAATGCTTGCAGTAAAATTCGTCTGCAATTTGGAAAGTGGTGAAGAGTGTAAAGTGTAACACAATGAAAAAAAAAAATTAGGCATTTGTACACGCTCGCAACTGAAAAATATGCTTCCATCGCTCTGGGCGATTTTTGGGCCATATTCTGGTCTGGAACTAGACACGTATATACAGGAAGTCTCGTAGCTAGCAACAAATACTTCGGGGATGTCGTCTTCATTCAACTTTGAATAGAAAATATTTAAAAAATGTGTTGTTTAAAAATATATGCTGGTGCATTATAAGAGAAAAAATTTAAAATATTGACTTTCAGGCGTATTCTAGTAGATATACTTAATAATTCGAAAGAATATCATATATACGTTAAAAGGAATATCGCTAAAAAAACTCCATTTTAAAAAATAAAATATAGAGATAGCATTACCAGTTACGAAAGCTATGTATACTAACTTCTTAATGAGGAAAGAACAACAGATGTCTCTAGCATAGACCGTAGAAATATGAATGATTCCTGATTTCGAACTTTAAAAATTTTGATGAGTGGATATTCTTACGGTGGAATTGGTGAACCTTGCATTGTGTAGAGTGATCACTTAAGCTAGCTCATACAGGTTGTAAGCCCGGATTCATCGTACAAGAGACTCCCATCTACTTTTCTCATACATAAAAATTAGCTGTGTCTCTATGACCCGTCCTTAATTTATTCTTAATTAATTAATCATCCCTCTGGGGACAAAATCCAGCAACTGTGTTCTTAAAACATATAAAATATTGTTTCAAAAATATTATTTACACTTTGGGTGAAATGTCGACACTCAAGAGATGAGCGACTTCAAAGTTTGCATTTTTTTATCTGGCTCATCTTTTGTGAAAACGTTAGACTATGAAAATAATTTATGTAAAGTATTAATAATTCATTGCATTTACAGTGAAAAAATTTAGTGAGAGAAAAATACTTGCGGGTCTGTCTGCGCTACACTTTAAAAAAATAAATAATTACAGGTTAATTACCGGAACTATGAATACGTGACCACTCAGTAGCATCAACGCGCCAAATAATCGTTTCCGGAACCTTAACTTTTGCCAGATCGAACCAGAGACAACAACATCAACAAACGACAAAAACCCAATCACTAGGATTTGCAGATTATATAACCAGTTGTGTCGTCCAGTCGTGGATAGGATGGATTTGTTTAGCAGTTCTATAAACAACTTTAAGGAAAAGTCTGCACCAATTTACAAACTTTCTATATGACAATATTTTCAACATTCAACATTTTTTTAGTGTCTGTGTTGTGTTTTGTTTTAAAAATTATTTAATTTTATTTATGTCACAGGATTGTGGACAAATAAACACTACAAACAATTTAAAAATGTATTAATCACACCAAGTCACTGGACACGAATTTTATCGGAGCACCGTTCTTTATTTAATTCAGACTTATTGTCACTAAAATATTCCATACAGGTTTGCACCAATTTACGCCGATTTCGTAATTCCTCATCTTAATTATCGTCACTCGTCTCGCTAGGCGCACACTGACACGCCATCGTACGGTTCGCTATTATCTGTGGACTTTTATGTCGCGCTGTCGAACAACAACTCTCCGCGCGCGCCCGCCCGCTCGTCTTTTATACAAAACGTTGATTTCGCGATGCCTCGAGAACGTTATACATATATAGAGTTTTTCCATATTTCTAGTGATTGCGAGAATAACCCAGTTGATTCTAGATTCATGTGCACCGTTCGAGAGACTTAATAATGCTCAGTGACAATGTGTAAAAGCATATTGCAGGTACACTTTTCATGCTTGTATTTAAATGTATATGTTATCAACGTCTCTCTCTCTGTGTGTGTGTGTGTGTATCTCTTTAATCAAAATAAAATAAAATATGCAACCGATAACTTGTGATACGAAAAAAGCGTTTTGAATTTTTTTAATTCTCACACAGAATAAATAATAGTTCAATCAACGCGTGTTACAAAGCAAATGTAACAAACAGCAAACGAAGCTCGTCAAAAATTGAACACATACGCGGTTAACGAATTCGTTACCGAAATTTCACAAAACCGTAACATTACAGAAGCATTTTGGAATCTTTTGAAAGCCAACGGGCAGGTGGATTAGGCATACTACCTACTCGCACAAAATGTAAATTATCCGCGCACCCTCTTTCAAAAATCCCGCCCTCTGCGAGCCTCAAAGAGGACCGAAATTGGCGCGATCTCCTTTAAAAAAACATTTCCTGCAAGCTCATCATGTAGGCGAAATGAAATGAATGATATTTTTATCAAATTAATTCCCAGCGTCCCGTCATTTTGCACCGCAATTACTTTCGGCGCTGGAGCCACGGCGGCGACTCGGTGGGCGGCCATATTGTCTAATCTCACGGAGTAATTGCTTTTTTCCGAACAGTTTGACGGAGTTCCTTTCCAAAAAAGCTAACGAACGAACAAACATGGCGGAGTGGGATGTGATTTTAGAAAGAAAATGACTTTCCAACGCGGGAATATTGACATCTTTATACTTCTACGGCTATTTAATAGACAAATGAATTTTAATGATGGGTACCTAGATGGCATTGTTTGTTCTTTTAGTCATTTTTACACGTAAAATTGTATAATATAGCTCCGTTATTGTTTCTCATATAAACTACTGCTGTATGTTTTGTCGAGTTGTGAAGAAAAACTGCAAAAATATTATCACAGCGAAATAAAGATATTTATTTATTTATACAGTATGAAATACCCACTTTAACCTAAAAAATATAAACAAATCAACAAGATTCAATTTAAATCGATGAGTATTTATAAAAAGAGAAGAAAATTCTCTATCAGTAGAATTTTGAATAACTTAAGTGACACTTTTAGTATGCAATGAAATTTGCGCGTATCATGCGAGGGAAGTTTTCACACCATGAAGTTATTTATTATAAAACTGTTTACAGCTTTACATCCGCCATCTAGCAAAATCATCCCATCCCATTTTAATCTCGGTAAAAATCTCGGTAAAACAAAAAAAAATCTGCGGATATTTCTTTAGTTGTCATTGGTTGCGGCTGGTTTGTTTCGAGCAACCTCACATTCAAATAGCTTTTTTTTAATTTGGCGGTTGTTCTGTGAGAGGGAAAAGTGATATTTGTTTTATATACCTATGACAAAGAAGTGCATAAGTATATGCAACTATTTTTATTAAAACCTCACTAGAAAATGGGTTTAAATGAACGTGGTACATTACAATGTTATACAATGAGAATGCCATTCAGGAACGTGTCAAAATCTCAAAAATCTATAATATTACACAATAAAGATTGTTTGTCCAAAAATACGAGTATTATAAAGGAACAACTGAATTTAAAATAAATTATAGACAAAACGTATTGTGTAAATTTACAAATGGTTTAAAGTTGATGAGTACCTACTATTTGTTTATAGCAGAGCATAATATATAAAAGCAAAGGCAGCTATATTCAAAACACTAAAAAAAATGTTTTGAATGCAGTCACCGGGGATTACTAATTTAGAATGTATTGAATACGAGATTTTATAGGAAATCTATCTCTTCTAAAATCCGATTCTTTAATATCCACTTCAATCAACCCACAAAGATGTTTCACGTGGCCGCTTCATACTAAAGTGAGAGTTGATGTCGATTTTAAAGTGAAACTTCATAGCAAAGACATGAAAGCAATACTCAATTATGTACCTAAATATCAAAAGCATAAATATCCACTGTTTGGTAGCAAACACTGCAACATCCATATTTAAAAGTTGAATATTAACAATCTGCTGGGATTTTTTCGAAAAAATTCGACACGTTATTACGAGTTAAAAATTAACTAGGGAAGGTGATATCAAAAGTAACAAAATAGACAGTCTGGTTTATAACAAAATAATTAACCGGTTAAATTACCCGGTTTCTTTTTTCAAAGCCCTTCCATGTATTTAGGAACTAAGTGTATGGTTAAAAAAATTGAAGGTATTAAGAATTTTTGTTTATTTGAATTCCATTACATTAAATTCCAATTACATTACATTATTATCTCGAAGGTGTCAATTATAACATGTTACAATTGACACCCTTTACACTGTTACAATTGACACTTTTCGCCACATTGCATTAAGGTTATGTTTTATCTTAAACTATTAAAAAAGCCGTTAAAATATATACACATCATGATAATAAACAATATTCTGAATACTAACACACAATAAAACAATAAAAAATACTTACAATTTGACGAATACAAAAAGGTGACTATTTAATGATTTTTTTACTTCACTACGCCGAAATACGATGATATCCAATATACCGATACATTCAAACTGACGTTAACGCAAAATGACGTTCTTTGACAGCTATAAAGCTTAAGCTAAGAGCTTCTAATAGACGGTGCTGCTTGTCCCATTAAATGACCAATATTTAAAAATATACGGCGACTGTTACAATCGACACCTGTTACTATTGACACCACCTTCCCCTACGTCTTCGCCATAACACACTTTCCAGCTTGTCAAGGTGTGTTATGGCGATTTCTACGCTTGCTTGCTTAGAGTCGGTAGGATTGCGGTCACGCTTGCAAGATTTGAACCCGATCACGTTTTTCATCTTCTGGCTATTACAGTGCTAACATGGCCGCTACGCTAGTAGTTTGCACTAGAAAGGCACGACGAGCAGCGATTTGATTCCCCTGGTCGTTTGGCATGAAAGGACCTCTACCGCGAAAGAATAGGCGAGTTATCATTAGCGAATAAGAAGAGGTTACTTCTTTGAACATAATGGTGGTTTAGCCCATAAAATCATTCGTGATGCACGTGTTAAACCCCTTTCTTTGCGCAAATAAATTATAGAACGAAAAGTATATATAATTTTTGTGTTTATTGTATAACGTGCTATAAACTAAATAAAGAGATATTTTTTTCATATCATTTTTCATATTTTAGTTTTGGGACCATTTTAACTCATAAGTTGAGATTAAATATATTCATACTTGTAAGATATATCTTAGAATAATCTATGTCATCGATCTCTTACGGAGACCTTTCGGTTTCCGTGTATATTGGAATATTTTTTATGGGTTTGAAAATTTCAATTATGACACTGATAATGGCAGTGCAGCGGTCAGATTGAAATGAATTTTAACTGTTTGTACTGGTGTATTTGCTAAACCCAGTTTAAACTCGTTTGTGAGGATGGTCGATATAAGCCTGTACAGTTAAATGAAACCAGAATTTAAACAATATTTAAACCTAATTTGGTTTCATCAAAAACGAAACGTTATTAATAAACCTACTATATTTAAACACGGATCTGTAAATAGACGCATAATTTCCGAGTTAATTTCAGCTTTAGAATTTAAATAATTTCATACAAATATGTAAATGTAGAATAATGAGGTTTGGTCAAAGTGTGACTAAAAATACATTTTAAGTATGATGGTAAAAACTGGCAGAAAACTCGTGGGCGTATACGAATAGGCATCCGGTACGCTGTCGTGTTGAGAACGTAACAATAAGATACTGTCTGTCTTACTTGCGTGCATTTATAGCTAACAGCGCAATAGATACTGGTATTAATAGGTTTCATAGCATATTTGAAATTTGAATGAATCATTAGTAAGATAGTTAGACCTTGAACGTGCGTAGTTAGCATTTGAATACTGAGATGAAAATGATGACTTTTGTATTTTAAAAAATTAATTTCAATTTGTTTTATATCTTGGGATTGTTGCTTATACATTTTTTCATAATTGTTGGATATTACTACAACTAGCCGTAGGGTACTTAGCGGGCTGGTTATATGAGATGTTGTGTGTTTTAAGATGAAAGAATTACGTCCACCCGTCAAAAGAAGTAATCTCATGCGGCACGTGAGGCAGAAGGCATTCTAATATATATTGTTGCGTGAGTGCGCGCTGGCTGTAGGAGTTTGTGTGTGTGTGTGTGTGTGTGTGTGTGTGTGTGTGTGTGTGTGTGTGTGTGTGTGTGTGTGTGTGTGTGTGTGTGTCAAGCAAATGCAGAATGGATGGAGAGATACACGATGATAGATAATACTTACGATTTCAGACGGTGGTTTATTGGTACAAAGTTACATTATAAGGTTTATCTTGGAGTACGTGGAAAATTTAAAATGGGACATATTGAATGTACATATTTCAAAAAATAAACAACTAATTTTAGGCATATATTTTTTTCTAAACTTACAAAACATCGTTAACCAACAAACAATTTTTAACTAATGTGCAAGAAAATATTTCTTTAGAGACGGATAATGTTATTAAAACCATCGCGTTTATTGCATTTTTTGTGAGGCGATTTTCAATTTCCGAAACAATTTCGTGCCCAAAAAATGTGTTTTTTAGTTCTCTAAAATCATATAAGAGTTACGTCTTTGCTTAAAATTACTTTTAAATGTAATAATATTCACAATGTTAAAGTGAAGACAAAAGAGAAAAGGGGGCCTAATGGGATAGCAAGGCAAAACACGGCAGCAACTATTATAAAATAATAATAGTGACAAATCAATAGTGCCAAGATGTTGAAATCAAATTTAAGGCACAAATCTTTCAGACTGTTGCATTTTTCGATAAATCTCGTGGCGAAAAAAGTTTGTATAAGTACTGTAATGAAATGGTAAAAGAGATTACAAACAGAATCCCTCGTAATATGTCAATAACGACAATAACATAGAAGCCTACCACACTCTTGTATTATCTAAAGCATTCTGAAAGCATCTACAAACGCCTGGAACAGCTTAAAAGCGACGGGAACCTTTTCCTAAACACTAGAATAATCTAGGATGTTCGATAATCCATTTATAAATAGCGCTGATTTAGGACGCCGCGAGTCTTGTTATATAGATCGTTCAGTGCGAATTTGTCGCGGACGACGTCGACGGCCAGGTGTGCCTAGTCGTGAATATCGAGCGAAATAATTTGGCGAGTACTTACCTAAGTGACGAAAAAAATAAATGCGACAGTGCGAGAATCGAATGTTCTACAAGTGATAGAGTGCTACCCAGCGATAATAAATTATTTATTTACGAGTGATACATTATGAAATTGTGTGATTAAAAAATAGCGTTAAGTTTAATTTGTATAAAGTGACGTTGTCTATTTAATAATTAATAAATCGCCAGTGTAAATTTCCAGTGTTTTCATTTGTCTCCCGCAGCCAACACGTAACAATACATATTTATTTAAAAAAAAAGTGTTTTAATTGTTTGAAATTTCAGTGTCTTAAACGATCGGTTGACATTAACTAGCTAATCTATTATTAACATTATCTTGGTATTAAAAAAAGTTTTTAATAACAAACTAAAAATTTTTTAATACTCCACTACGCCCCCTTCTTCCCTAATATGTACGTTGTGAGGTGAATATATTTTTAGAGCTGAGTTAATACATACATTTTATATTTTCACTTGCTACTGGGTTAAATTGACCTAGAAAACTTCCACGCGTCTTTATAGGTAGTTCTCCCGGTTTCGAAAGAACCTCATAAAACACCCCGTGTGAGGTCATTTTGAATTCAAGAATACGATTAATAGACTCTTATTATCCACATTTGTGTTCCAAACTAAAAAAAAATTCTTACTTATGCAGATAGTAAAGCACAATATATGCAAAACATGTTTACTTTTTTCAAAAAAAATAAATTTTTAATTAACAAACAATTTTTAATTAAAAAAAATATATATAAAGCCAGACCCACAAAATATCTTGCCAGCAGTATATTCAGTTTGTCTGCAAGTGTATCCATACAGTCAAACACCTGTTATATACTAATTGTAAAATATTTTTGGGATCCATGTAATCTGGGAGCTCTTCTCCATAAAGCCATGTATTCACTAGGGGACAAATCGCGAAACATTCCGCTCGGCATGTCGCATCAACATCTACGCTCATGTTTCGGGGACAATGACGCGGCCATTTGACGTGTACACACCGGGACTCGCATGTCTTGTCGCGGAAATGTCACCCGATGAGCTTATGTTGACAGCTGCGGTATCTCATTTGGCGAAAACGGGTTCCGCGCAATTCGAAATGTTTTTTTGGGTCGCAATTTCAAATAAACGAGGTTTTACTGTAGTAAATTGAATATTATTAAAAACAAAGTCCTTTTTGCAAATAATTATTGTTTTCCAGACGTCGCGGAAATATATCGCCCTATGAGGTTATGATGATAGCCGCGTATCTGTTTATGTTAATAAGTTTATCGAAAAGTAAGAGGAGAAAAAAGAGGAGAATGCGAAATTATTTACTGCAAAGAGAAAGAATGACGGACATTCTATGCGATCTTCGATCGATACAGCTCGATGAGTTCAAGAACGATTTCGTTTCTCCGCATTGTCATCTTGACAGATACAGCGCATGCGTATTCACTTGTAAACATACCACGTGGTACTGACGCTCCGCGGAATGTTGCAGTGAGTACGCTCGGGTACCGTGCGCATGGCAACGTTGCCACGGCACGTAGAAATGCCGCGCTATGTTGTGCGCGAGGTCGCGGAACAGTGCACGACGTTGCAACGTCACGTAGACTCTATGCCGCGCGTGCTGTTGAGGGACAATTTGTCCCCTAGTGAATACATGGCTTAATACTGCCCCACTAAGAGCCGGTTGTTTCAAGTTGGATCAAAGTAAAAGTTCATTTAAAGCAAGGCTGCCCAACCCCAGGCTTTATACAACGCATTATAAGTGGCCCGCTAATAATAAATCTTGGTTGAGTGATCTTGCATTTCTTGTTGACATTACTTATTACCTCAAAATTTTGAATCTCAAATTACAAGGCAAAGATTGTTAACTTCCGACTGTAATTACTTTAATAGGCGAATTTAAAGCATAATTAAATTTGTTTATAATTAATTGAGACAGTGAAAAAATTCACCAAATCCCAAAGATTTGAAAGAAAAGCTCAATATCGCCACTGCCTAACTACTCCGTAACGCCACAAACTTAGTACGAGTTTAAAATTAGATGCTTATTACAGTAGTTTGAAAGCAGATTCCAGGACTTTGAAAATGAAAATATGAAAGATACATATTATAAGAATTATTAAAACTGGAACACTTTCAGAAATCACATTAATTGTACCAATTATTTAGATTTAGATTTTTTAATTTTGTTTCTTTATTTGGCAGAAGATGCTATTGTGGTTCTGTGTCGGGGTCACCAATGTGGTGCAGGAGGGTAGGATTTGTTCTCTAATGGCTTTACTTTAATTTAAGGGGTCACCACCAATCTTTAAATACTAGGGTATCTAAACATTGGAATATATATGTATAATTCGGGAAGCAGAGAATAAAAATAAGAATTTGGAATATACTTACAAGGTTTAATTTTGAATACGCAGATTTTTAACCATACCTTTTTAATAAAAACTTAAGACTAATTATAAAACACTGGATGAACGGAGTCTACGAGGAGAGTAGTAGAAGTCGTGTCTCTCCCTCTATTTATAGCATTTGCGAATGTTTCCAGAATATTCTCCCAAAACATTATAGGGCTGTGCTGTCTGCGGCTTCCGACATGATCGATATCTTTCGATGGGAATATCGAAAAATATCGATCCAAGCCTCAGCCTACACTATTTATTTTATTATTTTAATAAGCGACAATATCATAATATTGCATTTCTTTTGTTATAAAATACCTTAATAATTAAGGCTTAATTTAAATTTCTAACAAAAGTAATAAAAATAGGAACCGTTAGTGGTCAGTGGCCCCCCTGAGATTTTTTAATCGTCAATTTTTCCCGACTGTTTAAAAGGTTGGGCAGCCTTGATTTACAGCATAGATTTTTGCATTCTCCACCAATCAAACAATCCGTTTCCATAAATATCTTTGCTTTAAACGATATTTTATTCTAATTCAACTTAAACAACCGGGCCTAAGCTAAAATGCAGTAAATCCATACTTTTTGAAAAATGATTTTTTTTGTGGTTTTGGATAGATAGGTCGTAAGTCCTAAGAACACCCCATTCCCAAAAATATATATTTCGTCACTCTGAGACATCTATAATATGTATTGAAGATATGTGAATATGGCTGAGATGAGGGTTGTGTCATAACCTTCTTGCCTACCCCCGATTGTAGTCAGTTTATTTATAAGGAGAATCCTCATACCGTATAAATAATAGAGGCATAATAAATAATTTACCTAACCTAACCAGTTGAGTTTCACGAACAACCTATTGTTTGATATTTCTCATTTCGGTGTCTACTTGTCAATTATCCCCACCAAATATTACCAGACTGTTTACCAAAATGGGTAATGGATAGTTAGTATGTATTCGTCCTGACGAAGATAACAGTGCCAGTGGTAGGTATCGCAACCCGAAGACGTAAAGTTACTCCAAGTGGTTTACACAAAGTTTTTAATTATTTTAAATTAGTCATTGTGTCCAACCACATAGTTAACGCTGTAAACATTAATAAAAGTTTATTACTAACTGAATTAGAACCGTGTTTGTTTGGTTTGTGGTTGGTGTAATATTATCGCTGGTTCGGCAGTGTGCGTCGAGGGAATGCTAACAATAAGGCTGTATTAAGAGATGTTCCCAGCCTTTAGATTTTCGGAAGTAACAGTGATGTATAGGGATCTTCTGACAGATACATATCTTTTGGGGTTCTGTATTTAATTAAAATATTAATTATTTCTCTTAATTACGTTTCCTGGATAATAAATTCATCTGGAAATGATTGTTTCAGGAGTTAAACGCTACTGCAATTTATCTTGTACAAAAATAATGCAAGTAGATAAATAAAGGATCGCTGAAATGGTTTGATCATGTGGTATGAATGAAAAAGAAGAGGATGGTAAATAAACTAACAAAGTAACAGAGGGCGTTCGCGAAAGATCTGGCACAATCAAATAAACCAAATATTGGAAGACAGCCCTATTTAAATCTTTATTAACCAAACAGCGTGTATTAGAACGTATTAATGTGGTCGAAACAAAATAGGTGTACCAAGAAAGTAGATTACGGCATTCCATCCTCTTTGAATATCCCTGCGAGGAAAAGCGAAATGGTTAGTGATTTTTCAGAACAAAGTTTCGTGATAATTAAAAGAAATTAGGTGAATAGCTTAGAAAGATAGGTAGGTACGTAGAGAAATCTAAATACCTAGAATAGGTATACAGAGTTATTTGGAAAATATTAAAAACCTCGCAGGACTATATTCCTGCCTTGATTGTGAGTCGAAAATGTTTAAGAAACCATGACCTTAATATCAATGGTTATGGTTATTCGATATCAAAGTTTGCATTTTTTTTTAATTTTTCAATTTTTGACTTATTTTTTGTATAACATCGAACTATCATTACGGTAACTTTGACTTTCAGAATATAAAAATTTACGTGTCGGTAAATTTTTATATTTTGTGAAGCATACTTATCTTGTTACGAATTATAGTTAAGATTTCGAGTTTTAATTTTCATATTTTTAAATAAACACTGAATGTTAACCGAAATAATTTGAAAAAGTTTAAAAATATTTAAAGTTTTAAAAAAAATTAGAGTTTATTTCTTAACGAGAAACTTACTCATGTACTTTAAAAATAGATATTGAAGTACATGAGTAAGTTTCTCGTTATAAAATAAACTTTGGCATTTTCAAATGATGTTATTACGTTAGTTCAAATGAATTACCCGTCTGATGTTTCAATTAATAAATTCATCTTTCATTATAATTTTATTATTAAAATTAACCCTCCATCAGTTAGTTCATTTCTCAATTAATCAATCTCTGTTTACAGAATAATTGTGTGTGATGATAGCGTTCGCAGAAGGATTAAATGTTATAAGATATAAAGCTCCAAAGCCAGCTCTATTCTCTTGTAGTTATTTCTACTTTGGCTAACGTGTGGTGCAGACATGCAATATAGGTAATTTCAAGAGAAACGCATACTTATATTTACGCAGAATTTATTTCACCATAGAAGGTGTTATACTTGCTTAAGAGCCTAAAATTTAGGTAGAAATTGGGAGATTTTTGAGAAGGAAATTTTTTATTTTTTATTTGAACATATTTAGGTACATATTGTAACAAAATGGTAAGCCGAAGGAATTGAACACTTTTCGAATCTCTTATAATATGTCTGTAATATTTACTTTGGAACTATGGAAGGCTCTAGAACGGCCAAAAGCACTCAAGGATTATTCATAACATTCGGGAGAAGCCTGGAATAGCCTAGAAGCGACGGAAAACTTCTCCCAAATACTACAAAGGAAAATAATCTTCTCGAGAGTTCGAAAAGACCAGCGCTTTGCGTACGTAAAGCTGAACCAATTGAATTATTGACATATCTATCAGTGCGAAATAAGCCGCAGACGACGGCCGATGTGGCCAGTCGTGAAATTTCGGGGCAACAGATATCAAGCGAGTTCTTACTGCTAGTGAGCGATTACGTAAATGCGAATACAGTGTGCGAGAATCGGATGGAATGTTTTAGCGAGACTTAAATAAATTATTCCCAGCGATAATAAAGTGTTCATATTCGAGTGATAAATTACAAAATAATATGATTTCAATAAAAGTGTGTTAATTCAATTTGTGTTAAGTGACGTTATCGATTTAATAATTAATTAATCAATAAATCGATAAATAATTAATTAATCACTTGTTAATAAATCGATAAATAATGTGAAACTATTATTTTATTAGAAATATTCTGAAAAAAAAATGGCCGAGTCATGCTTATTCACGTAGAGCTCCTCTGTATTGTTTCTCCCATATTTTTTTTTTTTTAACAAGATAAATATCTTTATAAAATAATTATTTGAAAGTTTCGATGGCTTGATATGTTTCGGATTTTTTAATAATGTTTTCGTTTTGATTTAATTATAAACGATGAATGCCTATAACGAGTAAACTAGTTTCTGTATTTGGGAATTACATTAAGGTATTAGGGACTGCAATGCTTAGAAGGGTATCGAGAGGACAGTGACTCCGGGAAATAAGGTGAATGGTATCCTGAATGCTTTTATAGCCAATAGGAGTCTAATCCATTATCGACTTGTTGTTTTATTTTTCTAATCATTATGAATGTAATTTCTTATCTCAAAACTAAATGGCAGTAGTAAACTATAAAAAAATTGGCAATGTGTTAATAAATGTCACTGGTTTATCATTGAAATAGGGATTTGAAACAGGACTATTTGGAATCTTCTGTGTGTCCTTTTCTGGTATAATCTGCCGTCCATATGTGATCTCTCTGGCCGAAGTTTCGGATATCATTGCAGAATCCACCATGAGGGGTAATAGGATGAATATGTGTTAATGTGTTGGTTAAGTATCAGTTTGCAATACCGTACCGAAGTCAGGGTCTGTCCAAGTTTGTGGTAGGCTACATACCGGCTTGCAGCGTCCTGTTGAAAACAGGGTATGTACGTCTTAATGTAGTGTGTAGTGATACCGTGTCGGAGACAGGTGTTGTCAATAATTTTTGCGGCGTTATTTCACTATTCTATCCACTGCCATATAGATTAAATAAAACTTCGTATTTTATTTTTTAATAATAATTAACGTGTTTTTATGAAAGAAAACTTTTAAATAGTGGTTGAAGACTCAAAGTACATAAGTACAATATATTGTTTAAAATCATATTTTTAAATGATTAAAAAGCATTTTAAAATCATCAAATGCTACCTTTACACTTGTAAGAAAACATTCCTACATATAAATATTTATAATGATTATGAAAGAAAAAAGACACTGAAAACGAATTTTTCGACGTGACCTGACGATTAATGCTTATTTTTTGAACAAAGGTTTTTTCTAAGTCTTAAAAACTTCTGTACAGTCTAACATATGCGATCTGTAATAAATAGATAATAAAATTACACATTTTCGAAAAAAAAAACCGAAACATGCACTTGCAGTGAATGTCCAGCCTTAATAATTCTGACCTTATCTGATTAGTAGTAGATTAATGAGAAAATGAGAGTACTTTAATCCTTGGATTAACAAAATTAATTTCCAGAATCGGTAAATGCGATTTCAGTTAGGAATTGGATTAACTAATGATGACCAATGGCTTCTCTGGAGAGCAAGCTGTTTTAATAAGTGAAATACACATTTGGGTAGCCATTTTCAAATAATTCTTGTTTTTGAAAAAAAATCTTATTAGGTTTTGAGTTTTGAGCAACGCTGGATTTTCGATAACAATACAATACATTAAATCAACAAAACAACGTAATCTTGAAATATTCAACTGGAGCTCAATTAAGAACGACTGATACACCAATATGATTTCAAATCTTAAACGCTAATCTAACCAACAGTATGAGAGAAAAAGAGCAATAAACAAAAAAAGTGAGAAACAAAGTATGAAAAGCAAAAATTACATGATAATAAATATTAGGTCCTTACATATGAAATTGACGTTTAGTATGGGAGGAACATAAAGCCGATTTTTTTTTATTATAATATTTTTATTTAATCAAAGTATGTACCATTGCTATCTATGCACTTTTGCCATCTCATAGGTAGTTCATCGATCCCTTTACTAAAAAAACCATTCGGACGGGAATCAATAAAATCTTTGAAGGCGGTTTGGACTGCCCCATCGGAGTTGAATTTTTTCCTTTGCAAGAAGTTATCCAAATTTCGAAAAAAATGGTAATCTGTTGGGGCAAGGTCCGGAGAGTACGGTGGATGTCTTAGACATTCCAATTGAAGCTCCTCTAATTTGGTAGCCGTCTGTTGTGCAGTGTGTGGTCTAGCGTTATCATGAAGCAGCAGTGGCCTAGAGCGATTACCCAGCCTCGATTGTTTAGCAGCTAGCTTTTCCATCATGGTTTGCAGTTGCTGACAATAGACATCTGCCGTAATCATCTGGCCAGATTTAAGAAAGCTGTAGTGAACGACACCAGCACTAGTCCACCAAACGCTCACAAGTAACTCGCGTTTG